>PVIR01030033.1:0-20619 GCA_004026965.1 Petromus typicus
GTGTGTGTGTGTGTGTGTGTGTGTGTGTGTGTGTGTGTGTGTGTGTAAATCTGGACTTAATCTAAATCAAGTCCAAGCAGGGGATGAATATGTTACAAAGAACTCAGGATTGCAATTGGTGTCAAAACTAAACTAACCCTTGAGAGCCACCCCGATGGAGGCAGTCTCATATAGCATATTTGTTCTCAAAGATAAGCTAAGTCAGGCCAGGGATTTAGCTCAGTGGTTCTGGTGCCTGCTTGCAAGTACACGGTCCCAGGTTCGATCCTGGGTGACCACATACTGGGCATGGAGACTCACACTCACCAGCTACCACAATGCCGGGCATGGTGGCTGATGCCTATAATCCCAGCACTTGGGAGGCAGAGGCAGGAGGATTGTTGTGAGTTTGAGACTGAGTTTAGGGCCAACCTGAACTACAAAGCAAGACTCTGCCTCAGGGAAAAAAAAAAAAGATAAGCTGAATCTCTTCTATGTAAAACATAAATGCGCTACAGATTTCAACTGGACGGGTTAAGAAAGAGAAGGTCTCAAGGAACTCAGAGAGGGTAGGAATAAATTTCCCTGTGAAAGTAGATGAGAAGTGTGTGCACGTGGACTGTCCATGTCCTTTATCTGTACCTTTTTACCATGTCTAAAAGAGAATCTTTTGGTTATTTTTAATTCATGAGCCACCTTTCTGCATACATGTTTCTGTTTCTGATACCACAGCAACTATTAAGCTATTTTTCCATCATAGAAAGTGAGAGTTAGATGTATTCAACTCTCTCGTGCTACTTCCTCTAAGAAGCCTGCTTGGTTCCCTCAGCTTTGACTGGCACCATCTGCCCCACTGTAACCCTCCATGTGCTTCTTGCTGTTGTGTGTATGAACTAGTGCTCCAAATATTTATTCAGCTCTTATCCCCACTATTCCAGAATACTAGAGAATAGATGAAGTTTACCCATCAGCCTTTGTGTTTCCGGGGCAGTAAAATATTACGAAAGAGAAAATCTGACTAGCAACGTGACAGATTGAATTAAAATTTGGAAAGTTTATCATTTAGAACTTATATAACTTTATTTCTGTTCATCTCTATCTCTGCTCTAGTTGTTTACATGAGGTGAATTTCTGAATCTATGGAATTTTTTTGCCTAGGAATACATTTATACAATGTTATTTTCAAAGTAATAATTCATTCACAAATTCTTCTTCTCTCCTTTGTTAGAATGTTTTAAATGATGCTAACAAACAATCCACGCACATTCACATACCCAGACACACATACTTGCATAAGTGCACAGAAACTCAGATGAGCCCCTTCAATTTTTGTTCATCAAGAAAATTCACTTTGAGGGTCAGGGATTTGGCTCATTGTGCCTGAATCTTGCTTCCCCAAGAAGACCACCAATCACATATTTAAAAAACAAGAGCACTTTATTAACACAGCATGCTGAGGATCTACCAATACTAGATTGGAGACCCCGAAGAGCAGTCTCAAGCAGTTTTAAAGACACTTGGGTTTGGGCTGGGGAGTTAGCTCAATGGTTCTGGCTCCTGTCTTGCAAGCACAAGGGTCCGGGTTTGATTCCTGGTAACCACACACAGTACTGAGCATGGAGACTCATGCCTGGCGGCAATCAGCACCACATACCACAGTGCCGGGTGTGGTGTTTCACGCCTGTAATTCCAGCACTCAGGAGGCAGAGTTAGGAGGATTGCTGTGATGTGAGTTTGAGGCTGAGCTCTGGGCCAACCTGAACTACAAAGCAAGACCCTGTCTCCCCCCCACCAAAAAAAAAAAAAAAAAAAAAAAAAAAAAAAAAGACACTTGGGTTACATATGGGAGGGGTAGCTCACTCTTTGTAGCAATTGGTTAACAATTTGTACCTGCATATTTTTCAGTTATATTGGTAAAAGAGGGACAGGAGGCGTACTCTTTCTATCTTGCACAGCACTGCTGCCAGAAGGCTGCAGCTTATTGGAGTGGAATACTTGTGGTCCCTCCGAGACTCATATGGCACCTTATCAGTGCACAGGGGGGTCACAGAGCACATAGTAGACCCAGCACATGAGGAGCTTACAGAGCACACTGAGGACACATTGTTCTGAGGTTATACTCCCCTGGAACATTTGTAGTTACTTAACAAGATACACAGTTCACTTACAATTCAGATGTGAGATGGAGGTTGAGGAAAAGGAGTTTTTGGTACCTTTAGGCTCATTGGTTCTGGTGCCTGCTTCACAAGTGCAAGGTCCAGAATACAATCCCAGATGCAATGAAAGAAAGGGGAGAGAGAGAGAGAGAGAGAGAGAGAGAGAGGGAGAGAGAGGAAGAAAAAACTGGTAAGTAAATTTCCTTTGATATTTAGTCCAGAAATGATTGTTCAAATAATAAACACCATTTAATGTTATTTATTATAATTACTCAATTCTAGTTATTGTAAATTAGTAAACAATATCTTCAATTTTAGAGTGGAATTTACAAAAAAAAATTCCTCTTAATTTTCTAAGGAACATTGTTAACTGATCAAAGTTGGGAGTATATATTTTTTCTTAAAATTTGAAACCAGGGGGTGGAAAAAAATGCATCATTAAGTCCTAAGAATGCTTAGATTTTTGAAACATAGATTACAGAAGTGGAGGAAAATAATTCCTTTCTCATTATTTCATAGATGCAGAAACTGAAGGTCAGAAAATAAATATTGCTTCAAATTCTAAAGCTCATTAGCAAGAGAATCCCTCAGGTGCCATGTTCTTCTTAACCACACTGGATGAAATATAGCACAGGCAGACGTCTGGTTAGATATGGCAGATTAATATGCATTTATCTCTGATTCCAGGGGAATCCTCAAATTAATAATAAAGGAATAATTGTGCTAAAAATAACTTGGAGGAAACGAACATAATAAGAGATGACAGAAAATTGCAAAGGTCTACAATATTTATAAACCTAGCACATGCTAGGGCTGGAGTATCAATCCAGAGCCTCTTGATTTCATACTTAAGATCTTCTATTGCATCAAACAAGCTATTCTTCCTATAATTAAGCCCACTGTAAAGGAAGCTTCGTTCTCATAAGTTGTGTCTGCTTATGGGTGAAAATCAGCACCAGCTTGAACCTCCTGTTTTCTTTACAGCCAAGGAGACTAAGTAATGTACTTTTGAAAGAGAAATCCATTGTATATATATCATAGAAAATACACAGTATTTGCCCTTATTGGGTGGAAAATATACCAAGTTCCCTGATGAGTGTGGAAAATGAAGTAAGCAATCTGTATGAACAATATTTCGTGAGTGGTTTTGCTCTTTTCTTGGTTCTGCTTTTTAGAATTGCTTTAGGTTTTAACCTCTTACATTAATAAAAATCATTGGCATATTTTCACTGATATTTTTGCATTTTTCTCTACTTTCAGAAAAAAAAATACTCACCTTCTGTCTGACAAGGTAGTTGTCAGGCATATTTTGTTTGCATTTTCCTCTTGTACATGTAAACTGCACAGGCTTGTTCCCACCGTATTTCTGACTTACTCACTATCTTTTATAAGATGTTTTTCTCAGGTCAGATTATTCTTTTTGTCCATGTACTGGCTGAATACCTTGAGCAAGAATATTGAGTTTCTATAATTCTGGGCCTTCTTAGGGGTTAATCTTATTTGATTTAGAAATATGTTACATTATCGTATTTGGAGTGTTCCCTTAGAGATCTTCAGGTTCTAATACAAAAATCTCTGTGTGTTGGAGAAGCTTAATTGGCAACTTGATTCATTTGGGAACTGCATGGAGAACTACTAAATCACACATACAGGGATGTGGGATTGGGTCATGAGGTACAGTCTTGGGCGTCTATATCTGGTCCCTGATTCCTTCACTTCCAGTACTGCTCCTGTCTACTTCTGGAACACAGTGAATTATGAAGCTTTATCCCCTCCACCCACACACAAAATTTTCTACCATGATGCATCTTGGAGCCTGAATACCATGGACTGAATTGTCTGAAACCATGAGCCAAATAAACCACTTCCCTTTCAAGCTATATCAGACGTTTTTTTCTAGCAGCAGGAAAGTTGACTGACATACCTCATGAGCAGCTCGAAAAGTGAAACCCTACCTGAGAGACCTGAGGGAAGCCAGTTAAAATGAAATGGACCATATTGGGTCCTATTATTCATTATGCATAAGTTGATTCCATCCTTCTGATTTACCTGGCAGCTACCTATTCATCTTTCCCTGATGCCTCTAAAGCAAAGATCATGTGCTTCATTTCCCAGGAAAAAAATAGCAATGCTTGCAGAGTTAAAGAAAGAATAGTCAATTGGAGGAGGAAAAAGATTATAAAGATTGGTTATTTCTCTCCAGTAACTTTCCAGCCAGTCCTCTATATTTCATCTGACCTTTATCTGACAATTTACTTTATATTATGAGCATTACATTATATATACCGTCATCCTTTATCAGTTTATAACTATATTGAAAATGCTTTCATCTTTCTTTTCAGGTAAGATTAATATAGGGTTAAACTTAAGATGTATACTCAATGTGCCATCTCTTCTGAATTCTTCTATCATATAAAGCTATTTTTTAAGAAGAAAACATTGAGTATGACACCCTTGGGATTCCAGCATTCTAGAGGATGAGGTAGGGAGGTAGCAAGTTCCAGCCCAACCTGGGCACTTAGTCATGCAGTAAGAACCTGTTTTAAACCTTTTTTAAAAAGGTGGAGGTGGAACTCAATGCAAAGGCTTTGTGTTCAATCACCAGTAGCACAAATTAATGTATAAATTTTTTTTAAATTATAAGATTTGTGAGTTGGTTAACCTCCATTTGCAACTTCAAATCTGCTAATGAGAGAAAATAACTTATAACATTTCAATGTTTATTATAAAATTGTCCACATGGAAAGTGATTTTCAGTTAGCTTAAAAATGTTGCAAAATTTACAGCAATCAGAATGGAGGATACACAGAAGGGGTCACAGTTCATGAGAGAAAAGTGAGCAACATCCTGCCAACTTAAGTTTGCTTTCTAACCTAGAAACATGACATATATTTCAGGAGATATTTCAGTGGTGAAATGAAACTTCCTGAAACATTTCATGGAAATTCCTGTACTGCTAAAGAGAATCCTGTCTTTCAAAATCATTTGTGAATTACATCATATTGTGAAGTATAGGAAATCACATAGAGAAATTTAATATTAATAATCTATTAAAATTTCATACTGTTGCAATTATGAGGTAGGAAGGTAGATATGTTCTATTATGTGAGATCCTTAGGCAAATATGGTTCTCTCTGACTTCCCTGAAGTAAGCATTGTAATATCTTTCCAGGATCAAAAATCACTTTCTTAATTTTTGTCATAATAGTGTTATTAGACTTCTTGTACATATTAATTTAGGTGGGGCTTACCTCAAAGTGCTTCTTGGATTTCACAAGATTTACTTAAGGGAAAGTAGCCCATGATGTATTGCAAGTGTATATCAAAAATAAAATTAAAATAAGACAGTTAGTTAAAAAAAAATAAAACCAAAAGGAATAGATTTGCTTTTAGAGATCAAATGAATAGAAAATCAATAGTGAACTTAAAAGATGTGTGTGTGTGTGTGTGTGTGTGTGTATGCAATTGTTTCTAGACAAATAGCAATGTATATATGTTCCATAAAAATCTGACAAAGGTGAATAAAATACAGGATATTTCCTACACTCAAATATTGAAGCTGAATCTAAATTAAACAATTTGTAGATTCAAATTGGAAGCCTTGATTAGGGACTTGAAAGAAGTTCAAAATTTTGAACTTCTGAAACAGGCAGGAGTATGTGTTATTCATAGCTATAATCTTCTGATCACAATTTATAGTAATACATTAAACATACTCATTCAACTAAAGTATTTATATATAGGAGAAACACATGGTTTTACACATGTTTAATGATAATCATATTTCTATCCAATGTTTTCCCAAATTCCAATTTCTTGATTTTGGTATTTTTGGAGTATGGAGTTAGAGTACAATTTGAGAGCCGAAACATTCATGTAAAAACATTTAAATATCATTAAATCATGCCTTTCCAGTCCATGTACTCACCCAGAATACAAGCCATTGTGTGTGAGCTAGTGATTGTCCCCATGACCTACTGAATGGAGGAAGCACTCTCTGTTCTAGGTCCTGGCCCAGCTGGCATCCCTACCTGAGGACCCTTCACTTGCCAACGTGCAGTCAGGCCTTCTCATAGGACCACGCCGCCTGAGCTGGAAAGCAGCTGAACTTGCTTGTGGCCAAGTTAAGAGACAACCCCAAAAGGGTAGGAAGTCTGTCCCCGCTGTTCATCTGACAAATGTCAACTATTCACAATGTATGAAGAAGTCAAAACAGTCCACAAAATAATCCAATCAATACCTTGATTACACATTTCCCAAAAGAGGATGTACAAATGGAAAGTAAATATACAAAACAATCTGCTCAATATCCTTAGCCATCAGGGGAAAACTGCAAATTAATATTACATTAATATCTCTTAAAGTGTCCATTATAAAAAGCATAAATGTGGACAATAGTGTGGAGAAAAAGAAACACTTCTACATTGTTGATGGCAATTCATATTAATTGATCCAGTGTGCAAAACTTTACATTGATCAATAATCAAGCTGTAACATTGCTGGTTATGTAACAGGAAGAAATAAAGCCAAGCACATCAGAGAAATAGCAACATGTCATGTTTACTGTAATATGATTCTTAACCACCAGACCTGTAATTAGCATAAGTGCCTGTCAACATGTGAGAGGATTAAGAATTCTTGCATATAAGCATGTGGAGCCCCAAGAAGGAACGAAATTCTATCACTTTTAGGATAATGGATAGGTCTGGAAAACATAATGTTGAGTAAAATAATTCAGACAGAAAGAGAAGCATATTAGGTTTTCTCTCATACATAGAAATGTTCTTAAAAAGTGATTTGAAAGTAGAAGAGGAACTACAAGAGACCATGAGTACAAGAAAAGAGGAGAAGCGTGACGAGGCTTTGCGTATGCGTGGAAATGCCACAGGAAATCCTTTGATTTATGAGGTCATTATGTGCTAATACTATTAAAGAAATGAAGGAAACATTTTATTCCATGTCATAAAAGTTGCTTTGGAGATCAGATGGGAAGGATGAGGTCTAACTGACCTTCTCCAGGAGGACTGAGGAGAAAGGGGGGAGACTAGTGCGCTGACTCCAGCAAGGAAAAGTAGAAATCCCTGGGATGAAGTTGTTTGCCCCGAGAAGCACCGTAGAAGGTGGACCCAATTGCTCGCGCCCATGTCTGAGTGAATAAACCAGAGTGTGTTGGTCACAGGGCTCTATATTGAAGGGAGACATGAAGTCCCCAGTTCCCTGGACCTTAACTTGTTTCTGTGTCTTTATTTTTCATCCTTACACACCTTAGTAAGGTTTGAGCTCTGCTCACAGGCTGACTCCCACAGGTAACCTTTAAGAATATATATACATATATTTTAATTCTACACTTTACCACACCCTGAGCATGTTGATATATGCCTGTCATTCCAGCTACTTGAGAGATTGAGACAAGAAGATGTCAAGTTCAATTCCTTCCTGGGCAGCTTATTGAGACCTAATTTCAAAAGAAAAGAAAAAGAAAAAAAGAGAGAGAAAGAGCTGATTAAATAGCTCGATTCAGTTGTAACTTATATGGAATACATGAGGTCTTGGATTCGATCTTCTGAAGAAAAAGGAAAGGATGGTAGGAAGGATGAAGAAAGGAAAAACTGATCAACCCCCATAAAATATGTGGGTTGATGAACTCATCAACTCAAACAGAGTGATCACTGTGCTATCCAAAATACTTTGTGATTCAAGGCAAAATGACAAAGGAGAAATATTTTCTGTCTGTCTGTCTATCTGTCTGTCTGTCTGTCTCTCTCTCTCTCTCTCTCTCACACACACACACACACACACACACACACACACACAGCCAGCTGCAAGGGAGGTATTTTTTTTTTAGCTTCATCAATGTTCTTGGCCATAATCAAGATTATTTCTTAACAAGGTAGACAGTAAAAATTATTGGGCAGTAGCTTGTCATCCATACAAAATGATCCTTTAGGTATCAATATGTCCATGTATCATTTCAAGCTTGGAAATGTTCATTCTTTCAGAAAATAAGTTATACTTTTTCTCTCATTTGAAATTTGGGAGTTTTAAGCACTGTCTCCTCTTCTCCATTAAGAACACAGCATGGCTACTGACTGATGAGCAATAAATAAATAGAAATTGTATCTATTCTCAACACACAAACTCTACAATGATAGCAACACAGTAAATAAAAACTCTCAATTGTAAAAGGTAAATATATTTATTGGTATTGGTTATAGCTGTTAATCTGTCAGGAACTGCTAGCACTAGAGTCCTTTCCTCACAGAAACACTGAATGGAGCCTGAATTTGACTTTTGCTATCTTACCTCTAGGGGAAAGTTCCTTGTTTTGTAACTTCTGAGTTGTCTCCTTTGATTTTTTGTTGTCCATGAGCCTCCTCCAAAGCCATCTTTAAAGCCTTAATATTCTCACAGTTTCTTATTTTTTTGTGTGTGGTGGACCTCGTTCCTTCAAATTAGTCACCACCAACTTAAAGTCACTGATACAGCAGATTTCAAGGAGTTCTTTAAACTTCCTCTAGGAGAGAACTGCTAGAGACTTTGAAAGCAATGCGGAGTGTAAACTCTTTCTGCTTTTAAGCAGGTTCTTCAATGCCCTTTGCTGTGGCTCCATATGGTAGACCGAAAGTATTTAGCTTTTTGAGTCTGAGAGGAGTCTCAGTCAAATGTGATTGTTATACAAAGTCAGGGAATGCTTAGAAGTTTTTAACTGTGTAGAGATAAGTAAAAAGGTCTGTCAAAACAAGAGGTTCATTGCTTTGCTGAAGGTTAATGTTTTTCCCCTTGTCTAATTTTACCACTCTTTCCCATGGTTTTGGTGTCATATTTAAGAAATCACTTCTGAGACTCATGTCAAGAGGATTCCCTTACTTTTTCTTTTAGCAATTTTACAGTTCCATTATTTTTTATCTACAGTTCATTCTTTAACACACTTTGAGTTGATTTTGTAAATGATGTAAGATAGGGCATCAATTTTATTTTTTCTAAGTAGATGTATAATCTCCCCAAAGTGGATGTTAATAAGACTAATTTCATTATGTGGTATTCTGGAACACTTTTCAAGGAATTATTGAGGATGACAGCATGTGTGTGGGTTTACTTGGAGCATCTCCATTCTTTTCTACTGGTCAAACATTCTTAAGTAGTAAGATTGAGCTCACAAACTCAAGCATATTCCAACATGTTGGGAACCACAGACAACTTACTTGGACTTAAAAATTACTGGGAACCACGAACACCAACATTTTTTTTCTTGAAAAATGATATGTGATCCTCTTGACACAATGTCCTGAGGTATTCATATTGTAGGAATTTATCATCAGGCTTAGCTTCATTTGTCAAAAATTTTACAGCCAAACAAAAAAATAAAAACAAAACAGAAGAAACTACAGTTTATTTTTTTATTTTTTAAATTGAAATCTTTATTGGTACATTACATATACACATACACATACATAATTGCACTCCACAATGGGCATTTGTACCACTATAAGACACAACTTAATTCTCATTTTTTCTAATAGCCCTATCCAGCATACCACCCCCCTATATACATACAATTTGTTTCCTTTCTTTTTTGATATAATCTCATTATTTTTTCCCTTCACCCTATTACACTTTGAGTATTTCCTATTTCACAATATATAACATACAATTCTAGAATTCATTTACATATTTATTTTCTAATACCAGAGAAAAGATGCGATATTTATACATAATCTATCTGTGACTTATTTATTTCACCTATGAGGATATCCTCAAGGTATGTCCATTTAAGTATAAATGCTTCAAACACATCATTTTTTATGGCAGAGTAAAACTCCATTCTGTAGAAGAACCAGAGCTTTTTTTATCCAGTCTCCAGTTGATAAATATTTAGGTTGTTTAGAAGATGTAGCAATCATAAACTGAGCTGCTAAAAAACACGGGTGCACATATGTCACAGTGATATGAGTCTTTTAATTCTTGTGTGTATATACCTAGCAGAGAGATGGCCAAATCAAATGAAACCTCCAATCCTAGCTTTTTGAGGAATCTGGAAAGTGATTGTACAACCCAATCTCCACAGGGGTTGTACGAGTCTACAGTCCCACCAACAGTGGAGAGAGGTTCCTTCTTCTCTGCAGCCTCGTCAACATTTTATTCTGGCTAATTCTGAAATGGCAGCCATTCTTCGTGGAGTGAAATGAAATCTCAGTGTTGTTTTCATCTGCACCTCTCGAATGACTAATGATGTTGAGCATTTCTTCATATGTTTCTTAGCTGCTCTTACTTCTTCCTCTGAAAAATATCTCTTCATTTCAGATGCCCATTTTTGAATTGGGTCTTTAAATTTGAGTGGGCTGATTTTGTTGAGCACTTTATATATTCTAGATAGTAGCCCTTTGTCTGAGGAACAAGTGGTGAAGATTTTTTCCCACATTGTTGGTTGTCTTTTTGCTCTGTTGATGGTTTCCTTTGCTGTGAAGAAGCTTTTTGAAAGAATGAGGTCCCATTTGCTGATTTCTTCTGCCAATTCCTGTGCTATAGAGGTATTGTTCATGAAGTCTTTCCCTAAGCTAATGTCTTCAAGAGTTTTACCTAACCTGTTTTGCAACAGGTTTAGAGTGTCTGTTTTAATATTTAGATCTCTTATTCACTTTGATTTTAGCTTGGTAAATGGGGAAAGAGTTAGGTCTAGTTTTAGTCTTTGGCAGGTTAAAGCCGAGTTTTTCTAACACCATTTATTAAAGAGGCTATCATTCCTCTATTGATGATTTTTGGCTCCTTTGTCAAAGATGAGGTGGCTCAGTGTATCTGAAGTATTTCTGGATCTTCTAGTCTACTGCATTGATCCTCAGGTCTGTTACTTTGCCAGTACCATGCAGTTTTTTTTATCACGGTGTCTTTATAGTGTAGTTTTAGGTTCAGAGTTCAAATACCCCCCACCAATGTCCCTGTTGCTTAGAATTGCTTTGGCTATTCTAGGTATTTTGTGATTCCAGATGAAAGTTTGGATTTTTTTCTCTAGATCTGTGAAATATGCTTTTGGGATTTCAATGTGGATTGCGCTGAATGTGTAGAGTAGCTTTGGGAGTATAGCCACTTTGACAATATTGGTTCTTCCTACCCAGGAGCTAGGTATATGTTTCCATTTTTTGATATCATCTTCTATCCTTTTTCAGAGTGCTATAATTTTCAGAGTAGAGGTCTTTCACCTCCTTTGTTAGATTGATTCCTAGATATTTTATTTATTTATTTATTTATTTACTTATTGGTGCTATTGTGAAAGGGACTGACTCTCCAATTTCTATCTCACTGGGTCCACTGTTTGTGTATATGAAGGCTATTGATTTTTGAACGTTGATCTTGTAACCAGCTATGCAGCTAAAACTGGCATTAGGTCCAGCAGTTTTTTAATTGAGTTTTTAGGACCCTCTAGGTAGAGTGTCATGTTATCAGCAAATAATGACAATTTAACTTCTTCTTTTCCAATCTTTATTCCTTTTATTTCTTTCTCTTGCCTAATTGCCATGACTAATATTTCCCGAAATATATTGAACAGAAGTGGTAAGAGAGGACATCAGTGTCTTGTTCCTGATCTTAGTGTGAAAGGTTTAAATTTTGGACAGCTTATTATGATACTGGCTGATTGTTTCTCATAGATAGCTTTTATTAGTTTGAGATAGAGACCATCTGTTCCAATCTTCTGTAGGGTTTTGAACATAAATGGGTGTTGTATTTTGTCAAATGCTTTTTCTGCATCAACTGAGATGACCATATGATTCTTGTCCTTGAGCCTGTTAATGTAGTGTATAATATTGATTTACATATGTTGAACCAGCCTTGCATCCCTGGGATGAATCCAACTTGGTCAGGGTGTATAATCTTTTTGATAGTTCTTTGTGTTCTGTTTGCCAGTATCTTATTGAGGATTTTTGCATTGATGTTCATTAGAGATATTGGCCTTTAGTTCTCTTTTTCGGTTGGTTCTTTCTCTGCTTTTGGAATCAGGGTAATGGTTGCTTCCAGAAATGAGTTTGGGAGTACCGCATCCCTTTCAGTTTCATTGAAGAGTTTCAGAAGTAGAGGCACTAACTCTTCTTTATAAGTTTTATAGAATTCATCAGTAAAACCATCTGGTCCAGGAATTTACTTTGTTGGCAAGTTTTTAGTTACGGTTTCAATTTCCAGGTTGATATTGGGGTATTTAACATTTAGATATCTTCTTTATTCAGCTTTGGGAGTTCATATCTATCTAGAAATTTATGCACTTCTTGTACATTTCCCATTTTATTAAAGTATAAATTTTCAAAGTAGGTGTTTATTATCCTCTGGATTTCCTCTGGGTCGATACTAATTTCTCCATTCTCATTCCTAATAGCATAGATATGGGCCTTCTCCTTCCTTTGTTTAATAAGGGTGGCTAAGTTCTATCAATTTTGTTTATCCTCTCAAAGAACCAACTTTTCAATTCATCGATTTTTTTGAACCGTTCTCTCAGTTTGTATTGCATTAATTTCTGCCCTGATCCTTATAATTTTTTTCCTAGTGCAAGCTTTGGGTTTATTTTGTTCCTCTCTTTCTAGTCACTTGAAATTCAGCATTAAATTGTTTATTCGACTTGCTCTCTTTTCTCGATGTAGGCCTTGAGTGCTATGAATTTTCCTCATTGAACTGCTTTCATTGTGTCCCATAAATTTCTATATGTTGTATTGTTGTTATCATTTAGTTGTAAGAACTAAATTTCTTCTCTAATTTCTAATTTCTTTCTCTAATTTCTTCTCTAATTTCTTCTCTAATTTCTTCTCTGACCCATTGGTTGATCAGCAGAGTGTTGTTCAGTTTCCATGTGTTTGTGGGGATTCTGGGCTTTCCTTTGCTATTCAACTCCAATTTCAGGGCACTATGGTCCGACAGTATACAAGTGATAACTTCAATCCCTTTATATTTGCTTAAACATGTTCTATGAACAGGCACATGTACTATTTTGGAGAATGAACCATGAGCAGCTGAGAAGAATGTATATTCTGTCTTTGTGGGGTGAAATACTCTGTAGGCCTCTATTAAGTCCATTTGCTGAAGAGTCTGGTTGAACTCAAGGATTTCTTTAATGACTTTTGTCCAGTTGATCTGTCTCTTTGTGACAGTACAGTATTGAGGTCCCCTACTATTATTGTGTTGGAGTTTATCTGTTTTTTCACTTCTGTTAATGTTGGTTTATATATTTTGGTGCAATAGAATTTGGAGCATAGATATTTAAGATTGTGATTTCTTTCTCTTGCATTTTTCTCTGTACTAAAAGTTAGTGCCCATCTTTATCTCTCTCTATCAGTTTTGGCTTGAAGTCTATTTTGTCTGCAAATAAAATCGCCACTCCTGCTTTCTTGCTGTTTCCTATCACATGGAGTATTGTTTTCCATCTCTTTACTTTCAGTCCATGGGTTTCTTTCTGAATTAGGTATGTTTCTTGTATGCAGAAGATTGTAGGATCTTGTTTTTTGATCCACTCTGCCAGTCTGTATCTCTTAATTGGCACATTGAGTCCATTGACATTAATGGTTATGACTGATATAGGCAGATTTAGTGTTGTCATGTTTTCCTGTTCTTGGCTTTGTTATTCTACTTTTGCCCTTTTCCCATCAGTTTCTTGTTTGGTCCCATGGGTTGACTCAGTTAGGTCTCATGGATTTGTAACTTTCCTTATTTTTCTCCAGGATATTCTTTAGAATGTTTTGGAGCACAGGTTGCATATTTAAGAAGTTTTTCAGGTGTTCTTTGTCATGGAAGTACCTTATTTCCCCATCAATTTTGAAGGATAGTTTACAGGGTACATCAGTCTGGATTAGAAGTTGTTTTCCTTTAGGGGTTGGAAAACTTCACTCCAGGCTCTTCTTGCATTGAGTGTTTGAGTTGAGAAGTCCGCTGTGATCCTGACAGGCTTCCCTTGGAATGTAACTGTTTTCTTTTCTCTGGCTGCTTTCTGTATTTCATTCTTTTTTTTTTTTTTTAATAATCTGGTAGTTTTATGATTATATGCCTAGGTGTAGATGTTTTCATGTCATAGGTGAGTGGAGTTCTGTATGCTTCATTTATTTGTATGTACAATTCTTTTCTTTTTTCTGTGAAGTTTTCTGCCATTATCTCTGTGAATAGTTTTTTAGTGTCGTTAACATTGTCTCCTGCTTCCTCAGAGACTCCATTCAATCTTATGTTATTCTTCTTTGAATTGTCTAGGAGCAGTTGTATTGACTTTTTATTATTGCTTGCTTTTTTTCTTTCCAGTTCACTGGTTGAGATCCTGCCTTCTAGGTCTGAAATTCAGTCTTCTTCCAAATTAATTCTATTGTGCAAACTTTTACTTTCTTTCTTAATTTTCTGGACTTCTGCTTGTAGGTGTCTAAAAGGTTCCATTGTTTTTGCTAGCTTGCATTCTATCAACTCGATGATTTTCTCTTTAGCTTTATTAATCATCGTGTTGACAGTGTCCAATATCTCTGCTTTCATCTCAGAGATCAGTTCTGATTTCCATTTTACTAGATCTGCTTTGATTACCATTTCCGAGGACCCTGGAGACTGGGCTTCAAACTTCTCTATTTTCTTCCCCTGTGTTACCTTGAGGTGAGGATCTTTGTATCTGAGACTGAGTGTTTCCTCATCTCTGAGTTTTTGTCCTTGCTGTTGTTTTTGGCTTTGTACCTTCCCTGTTTTCTGGTGATGTTTGTTTCAAGTCTCTTTCCTCCTATTAGTTAGGAACCTTAAAATATCAGTGTTTCCTGGGTTGTTCTTTACAGTCTGTATTGGAACCTAAAGAAAACCCCTGGTTCTGGCACACCATATGAGGCACTCAACCTGTATGTTCTGAACACTTTCTCTCTTCTGCTTTAGATGCGGGAAGGCTCTGGCTCCTGCACTGCTACTATGGCATTGCCTGAGGTTCCAAAGGGCCTTCCTGCTCACCAATATAGTGGCCCTGGGCTCACTTGTGCAGTCAGCCTGGAGGCATTTAGGCTGCTAGTCCTGTTCAGCTGCAGTGGTAGGGGCTAATGTTCCAGTAGTCCCACCAACTTATCAATATAGAGTCCCTGGATGTACTTTTGCATTTGACTTGGAAAAAGTCAGACTCTGGCCTTCTTTGGCTGCAATGGTGTGGGCTGCTGCTTCCCTGGGTCTGCCCTCTGTTGTATTCAGTCCTACGGCGCTCTTCTGGAGTATGCCTGGAGGCCAGCAGGCTCCAACCCCAGTGTGGGTGCAATGACTCCAAATTCTGCCTCCAAAGTCGCCTCCGTGGTGCAGCCAACTGCTACACTCAGTCCCTGGACATTCTTTAGATACTATAGTTTATATACTTTGCAAAGCATTTATCTTATATGCGGTTAAATTTTAACTGCTGGACCGTGGATTTAGTGGTTCTGGTGCCTGTCTTGCAAGCACATGGGCCCGGATTCAATCCCTGGTTAACCACATATAATACTGGGTGTGGAGACTAATGTTCAGCAGCAATCAGTACCACATAACACAGTGCCGGGCATGGTGGCTCATGCCTGTAATCCCAGCACTCAGAAGGCAGAGGCAGGAGGATTGCTGTGATGTGAATTTGAGGCTGATCTCAGGACCAGGCTGAACCACAAAAAAGTGAGACCTTTTCTCAAAAAAAAAAAAAAGTTTTGAGCTGCTAATTAAAGAGCTATGACCCCATAGTCAAAAGAATAATGTCAAATAAATCTGATTTTTTAAAAATAAAAATGGAAAAAGGATTTAAGTAGACAGCTCTCCAGAAAACAAAAACAAATGAGAAAAAGGTACAAGAGAAGATGTTCAGCATAATTAACATATACAGAGAAATATCACTGCATATTTGTTAGAATGTTAATATAAATGCAAAAGGAAATGTTTGCAAGATCATGGGGAGATCAGAACATCTATACACTGTTGATGGGAATGCAAAATGGTTCAACAATGATGGAAAATGTTGTGGAGTTTATTTTAAAAAGTATAAATAAAAGTGCTGTGGGACCCAGCATTGTCATTTCTGAGTGTACATGCAAAATGATTCCTTTTAAGATCTTGGAGAGGCATTCACACTCATGTGATTGGCATTGCTGACAATAATCAAGTTATTGCTACAAATATCTGTTGACAAAGAGATGAAGGGAATCAGATGCACACCTTAAGAGGGTTTTCGCTCAGGTTGATGAATGTATCCCTCCCACCCCAACACTATGGCCGAATCTGGGGAATCTGTGAATATGACAGCTGTTTCCAGAAGCTGGAGGGATCAAGAATTGTGCAGTGAAAAATAAAAAAGACCACTCCGTGATCTTAAGTATATATCCCTGAATAATCCAAAGCTTTAAAATGAACAAATTTAGCATTTATCTTGGAAAAACTTATAGGAGTTCAAAAGAACCAAAAAATCATGCAAATCTATTGAAAGAATTATGATAAATACAAGTCATAACTTGGCAAAAATAAGTTGGCTGGTAACTATCATAAATGGTTGGGTAGAATAAAAAACCATCTGATAACGTAAAGAAGAAAAACATAATGACTTCTGTTGACCTCTGATCTAACAAACAGCTACATACTATAAAGAAAATATGCTAAGACAAATTTTGGAAGAGTGAAAAGATGAAATGTTTGTATGATTTAATATATGTGGAATTTAGAAATATCAGAAAGAGATCAAGAATATAAAACTGGTTACTCTGATGGTGAAAGAGAAGAATCAATTGATAAATCATACATAATTAATAATAGATAATTATACATTAAAAGTTGCTAGAAAAATAAATTTCAATTGTTTTCAGTATAGAAATTATTGTTTGATTTAATTAAGGTTCCACTTTGTAAGTATAAACTTGTACACCTTAAATATGTATAATGGAAATTGTCAAGTTTCCTGAAATAAAACATGATTTGTTGATTTTGTATTGAAGTTACTTCAGGTTCTGCTATATCTAAAATCTATACATTTCTGCACCATCAACTTTACAAGGCTGAATAAGTCAACAACAGTTTACTACCTCAATGTACCTTATGTTAAAGTAAAAGGTGAAGCCAGATAAATTCTCAAGATCCATCCAAATTGTACATTATCTGACATAATTTTTCCAAGAGTCTTATTTTAAAGCACCTTTGAGAATAAATTATTTGCAATTATTTTTTTTTCTATTATTGTCAAATTAGAGTACAAGAAACAGACAAAGATCACAATGCTGCCCCTAGTGCTGGAGAATGTTGTCTTCTCTGTCTGAGATATTCTTAAATACAAATATGAAAAAGATAGCAGAGCTAGTATTCCCTCCTCCCTGTGAACAGGATCGAGACTAGAATTCACATGAAATATATCACTTGCTATTAGAATAAGGATTTGTCTTTCCGTATAAGTCATGGGAATTGACTGTCATACTTTCTAATCATTACAGTCTTCACAAGGTGTTTTTTGGTGGTTTTTTCCTTAATTGAAATCTTTATTGGTACATTACATATACACATCATGATTGCCCTCAACAATGATAATTTGTACCAGTATATGATATGACTTAATTCTCATTTTTTCCTCATTTTTCCCATAGCCCTACCCACCCTACCACCCCACCCCTATATACATAAGCTTTGTTTCCTTTCTCTTTTGCTATAATTTCATTATTTTCCCCTCATTATTTAACCCTTCACTGCACTTCACTTTCAGTATTTTCTGTTTCACAATATATAACATACATTTTAGAATTCATTTACATAATCATTTTTTCATACCAGAGAAAAGGTATGATATTTACATAACTGTGACCTATTTATTTCACTACTGAGGATGTCCTGAAGGTATGTCCATCTGAGTATAAATGATTCAATCTTATCATTTTTATGGCAGAATAATACTGCATGACATTACATTGTACTACTATCCAGCCATTAAGTATTCATCTGTTGTTATATATTTACATTCATGCAAGTCTTCACTACGCTAACATAACTAAATTAATTTCTTTCCTAAGTGTTTATCCCAGATAAAATTGAAAAGGATTAGATTTTTCTGCAATTATTAAGAATTATCCTGTAGCAATCTACTTTTATGCCAACTATAGCTCTTAATTGCATTGACCAGAAGTGCCCAAAAAGAGCTGCATTGAGAGAGATATTAATATCATGACACTAATTGATGTCTGGGACTAGTTTAATAACTCCAAGTAAAAAAAATTACATAATGCCATGAATTTTCCATGTGTTTATTTGTGCACATATGATAAACTTTTATCATTGATTTCTAATTATCCCCAAAATACAATCAATACAAATAAACAATAATGTCTTAAAATATTTGACATATTGTACCATTTATGTATAATTACATCTAAAGAGTATGAATATTTGATTTATTTTCTCTACAGTATTTAAAATTCCTACAATTATGACATCTAATAAAAATCAATTTCATTTTTTTCTACTGTTTATGGAATTAATTTCTTTGTTTTTTATTTCATATGATTGCTAGATACAATTGAGTGAACAAAATAAATTACATCAGCACTATCATAAATTAGGAATTAATTTTTAAAATGTCATTTACACTAGCATTGAGAATGTAATGAACAACAAGGGGGAAAAGAATGCGACAATAATGAAGAAAAAAGGAAAAAAGCTTTTGTATATAGAGGGGTGCGGGGTTGCAGGGTGGAGGAAGGGGGAAAAATGACAATCAAGTCATGTCATATTCTGGTACAAACTCTCAGTGTTGAATGCGATGATGATATGTATTCATAATGTACCAATAAAGATTTGGATTTAAAAATATATATAAAGAATAAAAAATAAGAGCACAGAAACATGAGAGGCTTCTATCTGGATAAACTGACTTTATAATTTAAAGCAAGTGTTAAGACAATATAGAAGAAGAATAAACCCATAGGACCTGTACTGCTAGAATACAAGATTTATTCTAAAAATCAAAACAGATGATATATGTTAGATTTTTTTTAAAGATATTTTTAGACAGGTTCTTACTTTGTAGTTCAGGCTGGCCCCGAGCTCAGCCTCAAACTCATATCACAGCAATTCTCCTGCCTCTGCCTCCTGAGTGCTGGGGTTACAGGCATGAGCCACCACACCTGGCACTGTGGTATGGGGTACTGATTGCTGCTGGGCATTAGTCTCCAGGCCCAGTATTGTATGTTGTTACCAGGGAATCTAATCCAGGCCCTTGCTCTTGCAAGACAGGCCCCAGAACCACTGAGCTAACTCCCCAGCCCCGATATATGTTAGATTTACATTCCCGTGAAGTGAACAATGTAAGAAGAAAAAAGTGTGCATATTTGAGAACTTACGTTGAGTACCTCATCTGTTTCAATATCTAGAAATTAAAATTAAATTTTGAACAAAACACCTACTTAGAATAAAGGAAAATACTACTTTTAAAAATTTAACAAAAATGTAGAGCAACATAAATCTAAGAACTACCATAAAAAACCAAAAGTCAGAAAAAATTTTAAAATCATGCCTGCTTTAAGTGTTTCCAAGTATCTGTCTCATTCACTCACTAAATCATCCCTATAATGACATGATTATTCCTATTAATTTGTAAAAAAAATTAAGAGTAGCATAATATACTGCAAAAGCAAATATGATTTATTCAAATAACATAAATTTACATTGAAATTTTACAGCCTCGTTGATTTCTTGAAGAATGAATAACTAAATAAGTATTTTTTGCAGTCAATATACCCTTTGAATATGAAAACTATAATTTTCAAATTAAATTTAATAATGAAGCATAGACTAGAGGTCAATAGAAAGCTAAGAATATCATTAGCTTCCCAGAGGACTCTGTCTTAAAATTATTAGTAGAATATTTACTTACCACTTAGAATATACTATCACTTTCCCATAAATATACCCAGGAGAAATTTCCTTCATATGTTGTACATGATATACAATGATATTTTAAAAGAAGATATAGAATTTTGCAAGAACACCACATATGCAGTGTTAACAAGATCTTCATCAAAGATTTGAATCCTTCACTTTGGATAGTGTAAACCTGTCTGGAAACTTTCAGAATAAATCATGACATAGTGTTGACTGGCTTTTCCTTAATCTCTTTATCGCAGTTTTACAACTATTATTCTACATTTGCAATTTTATCCTTTAAATCTCTTTCTTTACTCATTTAATTACAAAACACTCACATCCTTACTGCAGAAGAGTAGTTTAGATTTTACATTGTTTACCAGTGCTCAACTACAGCTTCTTGTAGCATTTAACATGAGACAAAGTTCTCATGTCTGTGGCTCACATGAAGCAAACTCATTTCTCTTCTTCCTTGCTTTTCTGAACTAGCTTTTCTTTCTTTCCTAGCTCCTCCTTTGTTGGCAAACATCTGTTTCCTAGATGTTTGACATGAATGCTCGTCACTTCTTCCTCTGTGTAACAGAACATCCACTTCCTATTGCATCTTAAGTATGCTCAGTGCTGATGTATTTTTCACACAAACCAGCACAGACTACATCAA
>PVIR01030034.1:0-20983 GCA_004026965.1 Petromus typicus
TTAGGTTTTTTGAGACAGGGTCTCGCTTTGTGGTTCAGGCTGGCCCTCAGCTCAGCCTCAAACTCACATCACAATCCTCCTGCCTCTGCCTCCCGAGTGCTGGGATTACAGGCGTGAGCCACCACGCCCGGCACTGTGGTATGTGGTACTGGTTGCTGCTGGGTTGAGTCTCCACACCCAGTATTGTTATGTGGTTACCAGGGAATCGAACCCGGGCCCTTGTGCTTGCAAGACAGGCGCCGGAACCACTGAGCTAACTCCCCGGCCCTGTAAAAATATTTCAGGATTTGGGATGATTGAATTTTCTATGTGCATGAATGGAAGAAGCAATACTTTGGAAGTGTTAGCAATGAAATGTTTCTAATTTGCTTTTTCAGTCTTTTTATTATTAGTACATGTTTTCGGTACATAATGATTATGTTCATCCTGAGTCTGATTTGTTATCACTTTCATCTGTAGCCCAATCCATCGAGCAGAGACTGATGAAAATGGATCACACAGCAATCCATCCACATCTGCTGGATATGAAAATTGGTCAAGGCAAATACGAGCAAGGGTTCTTTCCAAAATTACAGTCTGATGTCTTGGCCACAGGACCCACCAATAACAAGTAAGCATTTCTTCACCTGAGTGACTAACTGAGGAGGGAATGAAGGGCAGGCACGCCACGATTCTCGTCAGGCGCTGTGCTGCCGTGAGACATCTCTCCGTCTGATTACCTTGTTCAAGACCATGTTCACTCACTTGAAACAGGAATGACACTGTTAGTGTCTGACTTTTAACCCTTAAATGCCGAGTATTCCATTGGTGGAATGCCTGTGACAGAGGGACATAATGAAATTTTTTTCTCTTCAGATTCTTATTTCTTGAATTTTTCTAGGTAAAATATATTAATTTCATGCAAAAAAATTTTTAAATTGCAGTCTCTGACATAAGTGAGTTAATTCTGTCAAGCAGGAATAAAAAACAAAGACTGGCCCATCATGCTGGTGCACAGCTGTTCCCCAGCTATTTGGGAGGCTGAGGCAGGATTACAAGTTTGAGGCTAACCTAGGCAACTTGCTGGAAATGTGCAGTGAGCTGGGGATGCAGCTCAGTGGTAGAGCACTTGCCTGGCAAGCACAAAGTTCCTAATTCAGTGCCCATCCAATAGGATGGAAGATGAGAATTTTGTTTTCTTTTGTTTTGTCTTGCCCCCCCCCCACCAAAAAAAAGTGCACTTGGGAATTCCAGGGACTGAACCCAGGGCCACATTCTTACGACTGCACTTTGATATAACGCCAGTGAGTCTACTGGCACTCAGAGCACTGCGCGTTTCCGGCAATACTGCTTTCCTAGGGCGGCCTGATGAAGTACCACCAATCTGCTGTCTTAAACCCTGAGGTTTTCTCTTACAGCTCTAGAAATGAGAAACTCAAAACCAGGCCCCTGGCAGGGTCACTTCGTCCCTCGCAGGCGTCTTGGGGTGTTCCTTCTCCTGCCCCTCTGGCTCTCGGAGGCCCCGGGAGCTTTTCTGTTCTAACCGCTCACCTTGAGCTCCATCCTTGTGTTGACACAGCCGCCCTTGCTGTGTCCACGTGCAGGTCACACTGCTCTCACGGACACAGTCGCACTGCAAGCTCGGCTTCGTGTCACTGGGGATGCAGCTCAGCGCCTGCCCTCAAGGACCAAGGACCAAACGAGGACGGAGCAAACGCAGATAAACCCTGTTATTCTTTAGAGCAGATGTGCCCTTTCAGAATATACCTGAGCATGGTTAGGACTGAGAAAAGAGGGCTGGAGATGCAGCGGACCATTAAGAGTGCTTGCTTTGTGCATGTGAGATTCTCCGTTTAATAACCCAGCACCCCAAAAAGGGAGGAAGGCAGGGAGGGGAAACTGCAGCCTAGTGCACTGTTTGGTCTTAGGGGCTGCCTGACGTTAGGTGAAGACCTGTTCTCCCGACCAGCGAGAAGAAGCAGCGTATTCATGGGGTGGCTCTGAGGGGTTGACTTCTGATCAGAAGTCAGCAGTTCGGGGTTCGCTTCATTCTTCACCAGTCACCAGCCTGCGAGCCCCGAGCCAGGTGCAGCAGGTCACCCTGCAACAGAAGCCGTTGGCCTCTGCAGGTCTGCAACCTCTCACTGAGTCAGACCTCAGAGGAGGGACGCGCGAGGGGCCGGGCGGGCCACGGAGGTGGAGCGGAAGATCGTGCAGAATCCAGCAGCACCCTGAGGCACAGAGTCAGGGACACTAGTCATGGCTGTTCATCAGGACAGAGGAAACTGCAGTTTCCCACTGTTTATACATGATGATAGTAGTTGGTTTAATTTAACAAATCCTGTGCTAATCTGGGCACCTTGTGGTGGAAGGCATTTCTGGGATGGTCATATCTGTCCCTGTGTTCAGGTTTGCTCTGCTTATGTCTTATTTTTGTTTTATATCCTGAAAGAAAAAAACCCTGACCATTTTCCTAGTTGAGCATGTTGTTCAAATATTTTTTTAATTTTTCACATCATGCATTTAATGAAAAGTAAACAAAACATTATATAAATTGTCCAGTGAGTATAATTAATATTCCTTTCAGATCATGAATTTTCTCTTGAAAAACTCTACAGTCTTTTTTTTTTAAGTTTTTTGAGACAGAGTCTTGCTTTATAGTTCAAGCTTGCCCTGAATTCACTGTGTAGCCCAGGCTACCCTCGAACTCACAGCAATCCTCCTGCCTCTGCCTCCCGAGTGTGGAGATTATAGGCATGAGCTACCAAGCCCAGCTACAGTCTTCTTCTTTTTTTTTTTTTTTTAATCATACTGTTATATGTTTGCAGTTCATAATAAATACACTCATCTTGGAGAATTGGCACATATACATGCTTCGCCATAACCATGTTGCTACCCCTTCCCACTCAGCTGTGGTTTTTTTTTTTTTTTTTTTGGAGACAGGGTCTCGCTTTGTGGTTCAGGCTGGCCCTGAGCTCAGCCTCAAACTCACATCACAATCCTCCTGCCTCTGCCTCCCGAGTGCTGGGATGACAGGCGTGAGCCACCACGCCCGGCACTGTGGTATGTGGTACTGGTTGCTGCTGGGCATGAGTCTCCACACCCAGTATTGTTATGTGGTTACCGGGGATCGAACCCAGGTCCTTGCGCTTGCGAGACAGGCGCCGGAACCATTGAGCTAACTCCCCGGCCCCTCAGCTGTGGTTTTGAGACGTGTGAGAACAGTTGACTCAGGGCCACATATCAGGGAGTTGGGACAATAGCAAGTGCATCAGAGGGAGACGGTGCAGATAGACAAGAGGAAGGAGCTACGGTGCGGCACACGCTGCTCTCCCTTTTCCTCTCAGAGTGTTAATTATAATCCTCCAGTCCTTACAGGTATCAGTCAGGAACCTTGGGAGAACTTCCACCACTTGCTTTATGTAGAGTACTTACTGTTCTTTCTGCCTGTTTTTTTCAACTTTCCAATATACCTTTTCTCAGCTGAGTGTGGTGGCTCACGCCCAGCATTTGGAAGGCTGAGACCAGCCTGGGCTACGTAGTGAGTTCAAGGCCAGCACGAACTGTGTAGCGAGCGAGACCCTGTCTCAAAAAAAAATCTCTATCTCTTATCTTCCCAGGCAGTGGTGCGTGGGGAGTGAGAGGGCCGTGGGAAGAGTGGTCCTGGGTGGCCTGCTGCAGACGGTAGTGGCCGCTGCTGTCACTAACCCGGTGCTGCACCAGCTTCTCTGCTAACGGCATTTGTCCCACTGTAAGCATAGCCCTAGGAGAAGCTTACCTCGTTGGAACCGTGTATAAGTGAGGTCAGGGAGAGTCCACAGGACTGGCAACAGCTGAGATGAGGATTCACACCGAGGCCTGCTGCTTCGAGGGCTCCGTTCTTTACACAAGCAGCCACTCGTGCTCCGGCGCTCTGAGGAGAGTGTAGTGTGGTCCTTGGGCCCCCGTGCTGGGACTGGATCTAGAGCCTGCCCCGTGGTGGGCAGGTGCTGATTACACCACCAGCCCCGCGACGCCTGAGGAAGCTGCATAGTGAGCACAGGAGGGCTGAGGGCAGCCCCTGGCCTGCGAGCCCCCAAAACAAAGCAGCCTTGGACGCCTCCCTCCCCTTAAGAGGGCAGTTAGCAGGAGCCGACCTGAAGGGGACGGCTCAGGCGAACAAGGTGCACTCGAGGACCTGCTCTTTCTGATGAGCCACGGAAAGGTGGAGGGATCCGGTGCCCCGGCCCGCAGTCAGTCAGCCCCTCCAGAGCGAGGTGAGAGCCCAGGCCCCAGGCTGCACCGTGTTCCTGGTGTCCACCTCACAGACTGTCGGGGGCCTGGAAATCTCCTTTTAAACCCCTGTTTTGCTTGTCTTACTAAGGACTGAACCCAGGGCCTTCATGCTGGAGACACAGTGCCACTGAGTTACACCCTAGTTCTTTCTGATTCTTATGAGACTATTTCCAGCAGGATGAACAGTCTGGTTCAACCTTGAACTCTCCTACCTGACTCTTGAATACCTGGGATTATAGCTTACAGGTGTGGGCCACTGCACCCAGCTAAGTTTTGTTGTTTTAACTCTAAGCTTTTTTTGCAGGGCTATTTTCTTTTTTCTTGTTCTTTTTTGGCCTTGTTGACACAAGGTCTCATTTTGTAGCCAAGGCTGGCCTTGAACTTGATCCTCCTGTGCCAGCCTCCCGAATGCAGTGGTCCACCTGTTCACAGATTTAATTCTTCTCGGGCCTCTGGTCACAAACCAAATTGGACTAGAATTGAATCAAAGTGCTCTCCATGACTCTGGTCACAAACTGAACCGGACAAGAACCAAATCAAATTTAATGGTAAATGTGTTTCAGAATTAAATTTTTGAACTGAGGCTCCACTGTACTAAGATTACAGGTGTGTATCACCACATTCATCTCTTCAGGGTTGCTTTCAAGGCCTTTGTGTCAAATAGTACCTGGATCTCTGTACATTTTTTGTTGTTAATTTGTGTTCTGCTGTTCCTTTTTTTTTTTTTTTTAGATCTCACTTTGTAGTTCAGGCTGGCCCCGAGCTCATCTTCAAACTCACATCACAGCAATCCTCCTGCCTTTGCCTCCCAAGTGCTGGGATTACAGGCCTGAGCCACCATGCCTGGCACTGTGGTATGTGGTACTGGTTGCTGCTGGGCGTGAGTCTCCATGCCCAGTGTTGTATGTGATTGCCGGGGGACCAAACCTGGGCCCTTGTGCTTGCAAGACAGGTGCTGGATGGGGCCGGGGATTTAGCTCAGTGGTTCCGGCGCCTGTCTTGCAAGCGCAAGGACCCGGGTTTGATCCCCGGTAACCACATACACTGGGCATGGAGACTCACGCCCAGCAGCAACCAGTACCACGTATCCACGGTGCCTGGCGTGGTGGCTCACGCCTGTAATCCCAGCACTCGGGAGGCAAAGGCAGGAGGAGTGTTGTGATGTAAATTTGAGGCTGAGCTCAGGGCCAGCTTGAACTACAAAGCGAGACCCTGTCTCAAAAAAAAAAAAAGAAAAGAAAAAGAAAAAAGAAAAAAGAAATTGGGACCTTGCCAGGCAGATGCCAGAACCACTGAGTGAAATCCCCATTCCCAGCGCTTTCACTATATGTCTATCCTCTGCTCATGCCATTCACTCATTCTAAGAATAAATTGAGAGATATTGTTTTACATTTATCAATTAAGTGCTAGCGCTTGAGAGCAAAGGGGAACATTTATAGTAACCTTGGAGGGGATGAGGCAGTTGACACAGAGCATTGTGGGACCTCACAAGTGGGCATGGGACCAGGAAGGGTGGCAGCAGCAGTCTAGGTCCGGGCTCTGAGGGAAGGGCAGGATGTTAGAGAGGCCGGCACAGAAAGAAGTCAAGAATCTAGGAAATGGAGGCAAGGAAGAGCAGTGCAGGGGTGGGGGGGACAGCGGTTGGCAGGCTCAGGCTTCCATGTCACCCCCTGATTGTCGCACCCCCAAGTGGCCAGAGCGGAAGCCAGGTGACTCGGAATGAAGGCTCCAGGATTATAAGGCCAAGCCAGAAAAGCAGTCGTTGTATTTGCCTTAGCAGAGAAGAAAATTGAGCAGGTTCCAAACTCTTGTCAGAATGAAGGCAGCTGAGAGGTGAGCGAGCCGGTGACCAGCCGGGTAGTGATGGGGCGGGGCGGCCGGGAGGCCCCTCTGTGCAGGCTGGAGCTGAGCCCACGCCCCCCCCAGGGCAAGCACACATCCCAGGACCAGGCCGCATCCACACACACGGCCTGCAGGAAAGGAAGTGCCGTTCTGTTTTTTCCAGGGTAGACAGTGTCAGATCATCATTAACTAAAACCAGAGGTGGGCCGGGGATTTAGCTCAGTGGTTCCAGCATTTGCCCAGCAAGCATAAGGTCCCAAGTTCGATCCCTAGTACCACATATCACAATTCCCCATGTGGTGACTCACGCCCGTGATCCCAGCACACTCGGGAGGCAGAGGCAGGAGGATTGCTGTGAGTTCCAGGCTCGCCTGGGCTACACAGTGAGCTCAGGGCCAGACTGAACTACAAAGTGAGACCCTGTTTCAAAAACAAAAAAAAAGTGACAGAATCAGACTATTAGGACTGAAAAGCCCCTGGGATATCAGCAAATCAGCAGCAGAGAAAGCTGTTCAGCACTAGCAGGACCGTGTCGGTGAGTTGGTCAGAGAGAGTGGTGGTTACCACACTGAACACGGTCCGTTGCAGAGGGTGCTCCGAGGTACGGGCGGCACAGCCATGGCCGTCCCGTGAGAGTCCCATACATCCTGGGAACCAGCTCAGATGTTATTTTAAACGCGTGTTTCCTGCATATTTTGGTATTGAATTTGTAAAATAAGTATTTTTCAAAAAAAACCTGACAAATACAAGCTGTCATTTCACAGAAACACAGTTCTGAGCCAGAAGAAAGTCCCAGATCCATCAGGTCCAGCCTGTGATTACAGAAAGGACTTGTTCCTTTGGAAAGCTGTACCTAAGACTGAGCATTAGCTCGGTGGTCAGGACATGGTTGAGGCCTGGGCTTGACTGAACCCTAGCACAGCCAGTACCTCCCAAGAGCCCCACATTTTTACCTTGAACACATCAAGGCATATTTTATATGTCTGCTATAGGCAAGAACTAAGTTGTTTCTGTGTGTGTGTGTATTTAATGTGTATGGGACTTTTTGTCTGGGCTTTTTTTTTTTTGAGACAGGGTCTCACTTTTGTGGTTCAGGCTGGCCCTGAGCTCAGCCTCAAACTCACATCACAATCCTCCTGCCTCTGCCTCCCGAGTGCTGGGATTACAGGCGTGAGCCACCACGCCCGGCACTGTGGTATGTGGTACTGATTGTTGCTGGGCATGAGTCTGCACACCCAGTATAGGTATGTGGTTACCGGGGATCGAACCCGGGTCCTTGCGCTTGCAAGACAGGCGCCGGAACCACTGAGCTAACTCCCCGGCCCCTTGTCTGGGCTTTTTGCTACTGGATTAAACCAGTGCTAGCCAAGCACACGAGCACTGAGCTACGTCCCCAGCTTGTACTGATCCTTCCCTAATGTTAGCCTTTAAAAGGCAGTAATGGGGCTGGGAGTTTAGCTCTGTAGTTCCGGTGCAGCAACATGCTCTCTTCTCATGACTCTCCTGATGCATTTCCTCCGCAGTCGCTGGGTGAGCCGGAACGCCACAGCGCAGCGCAGGAAGGAGCGCCTTCGCCAGCACTCGGAGCACATCGGGCTGGACAGCGACCTGCGGGAGGTGGGTGCGGGAGCTGCCGTGCTGTGCCAGCTGCGGGGCGGGAACCAGGCTCCAGACTCACCGCGCGGCCTTTTCCGCACGCCGCTGAGAGCCTCCTGTTTGGTTTTGAGACATTCACCTTGTGCTGATCTGTAGCAGGAAACACCTTGTTTCTATGTTTATTACTTCAGTGCATACAAAATAGAGCTCTAAAAACAGGTCTTTCTGTGTGCTGTATGAAGTAAAGCTACACTTGGGTAAAATTTAGGTTGATACCATAGGATTTCCCGTAAGGAAAAACACAGACATTTCAAGGTTTCAAATATAGTTCATATTTAGTGCATTTGTGCCTTGGCTTGCTGACTCCATTTTTACAAAGTATTGTAAAATTGTTCCAAATTGAAGTCCTTGAGCTGTATTTGTGTTCTTTAAAAATAAGACCACATTCCGGTGTCTGCCTGGCAAGTGCAAGGTCCCTAGTTCAATGCCCTGTAACCACATACAACAATGCTGGACATTACGACTCATGCCCACCAGCACTCAGTATTGTGCACCACAATGCCAAGCGTGGTGGTTCACGCCTGTAATCTCAGCACTCAGGAGGCAAAGGCAGGAGGACTGCTGTGAGTTCGAGGGTCGCCTGAGCTACGTAGTGAGCTCAGGGCCATCTGAACTACGAAGAGAGATCCTGTCTCAAAAAAATAAAACAAAAATTTTAAAATAAAAATAAGACCACAGTTATACATTTCAGTAGTTACAAGTAAGTTCTGTGATCAAAAAAAAAAAAATGCAATCAGAAAGTTTCTTTCTGTGTGCTTGGTGGCACACACCTGTCATCCCAGAACTTGGGAGGCTGAGACAGGAAGATCACCAAGACTTGGCCAGCCTTGACCATGTAGTGAGACCCTGTCTCAAAAGAAAAGCAAAACATCTCCTAATTATTTTCTAAGCTCAAATATGTAAGAATAAAGCAGAAAACATAATTCAGAACATCTGCTGACCCTTGTTAACATTCTTGTGTGATTTGAAAGGTTTTCTTCACAGAAGCCCTACCTCTTCTTTGGTGGTTGTGCGGTTTTCTCCCATTTGCCGCGTGCGCTCATCGTGCGCATGCGTGGTGGTTCTCTCTCTCTCTCTCTCTCTCTCTCTCTCTCTCTCTCTCTCTCTCTCTCAACTACATGGCGATCTGGGAATGGAAGCAGGGCCCGCCTCCTCCCACGCGGCTTCCCAAAAAGTCCTTCTCCGAGTGCTGCCTGGTAGGTCCTCTGCCCGGAAGTGCTCACCAGTGTTTGCTGGTGTCGCTTGCTTGGGACACGCACTTGTGCACGTAGCTGTAGATGCCGCCTCACCTGTGATGTGAACGCTCAGCCTGTCCTCCTGCGGCAGGTGCTCTTCGCGCAGTGGGTGTGACGCAGACATAACTGCTGCTCACTGTCAGGCCTTTGAGGCCCACCCAGGGGGGGCGGTTGCTTGGTTTGAGTTGGGTTTGGGTGCCGGATAGCGCGTTGCTTTTCTTGTAAAGGTAAGGGACACGCTGAACATGCACCTTCCCCTGCCGTGGGGCTGGGCGTGCAAACCCATTGCCATGTCCGTGCCAGGTCAGCATTCTGCCGCCGAGCTGCTCCTGTGCTACAAGTTCCTCACGTTTAAGCATTCCCCATCAGGTCAGAAATGATTACAGTTACGCTTTTGTTTTGTTTTTCGTTTTTGTTTCGTTTAGCCGAGTGTTAATGTCCACAGCATTTACCTTGCTAGTCTACATTTTATGTTGTTGGAAAATCAGGTCATCAACGTAGGATGTCAGGCGAAGAGGAGCCTCTGCGGCCATCTTGTCAGTGTGACACAACTGACCTGAAGTCTGGAGTAAGGGGACGCCGAGGCAGAGCGGCCTGTGGCCCAGGGGCGCGGGGTCTAAGCCAGGGTCTCCCCGTCAGCCCTGCTCATGCACTGCGCTGCCCGCTCTGAGGCCGCAGGCACCTGCTTCACCTGCGCCTGGGAGAGAGCCCAGCTGGGTAGTTCTGTGTAAGTTCAGCTCCGGTTAGGGTTAGGCAGTGTATTAGAAATGGAGGCAAAGCCTGTACTAAAGTACATTTGGTGTTGTTCAGCGGTAGGATATAGCTCACAGGCATGTCCTACTGCTTTGCTGCTTTTTGTCTTTGACAGAAATAAAGAAATCTCACTTCTGTCTATAGAGAAATGGACTTTATAATAAAAACATTCTTTATGAAAGGTTCGTCTTCTCTTTTTATTTCAAAATATATCTTTTTCATTACGTCTTTTCCGTTACATTTTTTCTCCTCACTTGTTTATTTCAGGCATCACCCATACTTTTTTGCAGAGGGGGCCCCAACTCTCAGCCCCTGCCCATCTTTCTGTGAGCGTCCCTGCGATGCTACTGTGGTCCCCACAGGAGGCCTCAGCCCTGCAGCCTCACAGGTGTCGGCTTGGTGCCTACATTTACTGGTTGCAAAAGTGCAGCCCCGTCCAGCTCATGTGCATTCACGGAAATCATCACACACACACATACACACTTCAGTTACAGGCTTTCCAAATTTTATCCTTTTTTTTTTTTTTTTTTGAGACAGGGTCTCACTTTGTAGTTCAGGCTGGCCCTGAGCTCAGCCTCCAGCTCACATCACAGCAATCCTCCTGCCTCTGCCTCCTGAGTGCTGGGATCACAGGCGTGAGCCACCACGCCCGGCACTGTGGTATGTGATGCTGATTGCCGGTGAGCATGAGTTACCACGCCTGGCACTGTGGTATGTGGTTCCCAGGGATTGAACTAGGGACCTTGCAAGGCAGGGGCCGAAACCACTGAGCTAAATCCCTGGCCCAATTTTATTCATCTATTCCAGGAACAAAAGACAAAAGCTAGAACTCCTCCTAGCCTCTTGCCCAACCATATCCTCCCTCCTTTTCTTCTGACCGTTGCGTTTCTTCCTAAACTGGCTTGACACTGGGCTCTTCTTGAGTGCTGAGTTTTGTAGTGGTTTCCAAGAGTGCGAAGATCAAGGTGTTGAAGCGGGGGCAGAAAGAACCCTGTATAACCCGTTCACCGCCGACATTGTTCCCACCAGCCTTTCACCTCTCATTTCCAATGCATCTGCCCCAGTGGGGACAGGGGTAGTTCTTACAGAGGGCCCCTGACATGTGTTTCAGGTTAATTTCTCAGATTCTGCTTTCATTTTCTACATTTATTTATTTGGAAAACTAACTTCCAGAGTGTTTCTATCTGCATTGTGATACTTAACTTCTCTATTGATAATAGTTCCCTTGTTGTCAGTTCTGTTTTCGTAGATCCTCTTAAAAAATATTTGAAACAGAAAAGCATACATAAGTGCTGCAGGAACTAAGTGCTTAAAGAATTCATTTGCTTTTTAAATGTTCCTTAAAATAGACAGGAAAGACAGATTGTTCTGCTAATGCCACCTCCATCACAAGAGGTAGGAAGTAGCGGGTAAGCTGCTCCATCAAGCCCCTCAGTGGAATTTTTTATCTTCACTGTTAGCAGATTAGTTTTCTTTCAGAGGGGATCTATGTCTACCCCAACCCTCTCCTTTTGAAGAATGCAAAGTATTTGCACACCTTCTCTTGAAATATCAAGCTCTCCCTGTTCGCACATGCACCGGGGGATGAGGTCAGTGTGTGACTCCGAGAAGGTGGCCTCGGAGATTCCCCAGGAGCCCTGCCCAGACGAAGCCATCTCTCAGGGCCCAGAGGAGGAGGAGCAGGGCTGTGCGAGCAGGCCGCTCCCAAGGTGAGCGCCTAGGCAGCACAGCACAGGAAGGCCCGCCCTCCCGGGCACGGCGTGCCCTCCGCGTGGCAGCACAGACTGCGGGGGCCGTGTGGGTGTGCCTCACGCCCATCCAGCAGACAGCGGACTACGCAGCCTCCAGTGGGTGTGCTTGAGGTCACGACACAGGTTGCCGCGTGGCCCTGGAGCCCGCCACTGCGCCGCAGGGACGCCTTGTGGGGAGAGCAGGGGCAGCCTGAGAACTGCCAGCCTGCGGCAGCCCACGCACCTCAGGGTGTGGGGCAAAGCTCGTCCCGACGAATCACAGCTGCGGGCAGCCCCAGGGAAGAAGCGAGGCCCCACCTCGTTCCGAGGGAGATTTTCCTGACCAGGATCCTGTGGTCTGTCTCTCGGGGGGCTTCCCAGTTGTGGGGTGTAGGCGTCCTCCACCGTCAGCACCCTGGAGCTCACCCCTTGGCTCACGGGCACTTCCAGCCTTTCACGTCTTGTTTGCTCCTGCGTTTGCTTGTGTACGGTGGAGTAAGACAGAAGAGTATCTGATATCTGTGCACTAAAAATACTTTCAATTTTCAGAAATACATGCAAGAGGCACGAAGTTTAGGAAAAAATCTGAGACAACCCAAGCTGTCAGACCTGTCTCCGGCGGTGATCGCGCAGACCAACTCGAAGTTCGTGGAAGGCTTGTTGAAAGAGTGCAGGATGAAGGTGGGTGTGCTGGTGCCCCCCGCGGGCAGGGCGGGGTCCACACCCTCTGTGCCCACAGCTTCCCGGAAGGGCACCTTGGCTGGCGTAGCCCTCACACTGCTCCACGCACGCCGGGCCCTCCGCGGTCCTCAGCGTCCTGCGTGTGGGCCCGTGCCGGGCGTGCCGGAGCCCGTCTGCCCGTTAGGAAGGCCTGGCCGCGCCGTGGGTTAGCGGTGCGGCCCGTGGTCTTCTCTCGGACCCTGCCTTCAGTGGAGGCTGCAGTGCAGACTGGCAGAAGCCGGCGGTCCCCGCCACCCTCACTCCTTGTCTGACCAACCCTCTGTATAATCAGTAAACGTGCCTCCCTGCCATGAGAGAGGTGATTTTTTTTCTCAGTTTCTATTTTAAAGAGCAGCTAAGATTAATGCAGATTAAGTTACCTAAAACTGGCTTTTACTTCCGTATTATTTTCTGGTCCATACATTTCTAGCGGAGAGGGGGAAAGGAAGAAAGAGAGGAAGGGAAAGAGAGCCTCGGCTCCGTCCGTCAGGACCCGGAAGCTCTCAGAAACTCCTTTCCTGTGGTTCCCAGCTGAGAATCAGCTGGGCGTCAGCGCTGGAGAGCCAGGCGCTGCAGGGGAGGCGCAGACAGCGGTCCTCCACCTGCCCTACTCCCGGGGTCACAGAGGGTGGGGACCCGAAGCTTCATTTTTCTCATCATTAGAATGCTTTATAGATACAATAGCACTCTCCTCAGTTGCCCTGCGTTTCTCTGGTGCCAGAGTAGGATGTAGATAGCACTGCAGTCATGTGACCCCAGAGGAGACACTGGCCGAGGTGACAGAGAGCTGTGACAGGCAGAGCGTGGAGAAGCAGGTCTTCTGCCCCCACGGACTCACGGCCCTGTGGTTCCCCCGCGTGGCGTTCCAGACCAAGCGCATGCTGGTAGAGAAGATGGGCCACGAAGCCGTGGAGCTGGGCCACGGGGAGGCGAACATCACCGGCCTGGAGGAGAGCACCTTGATCGCGAGCCTCTGTGACCTGCTGGAGAGGATATGGAGCCACGGCCTTCAGGTCAAGCAGGTAACGCTCGCAGTGGTGCCAGCCCCACGCTGGCAGCTTCGTCGGCTGTGTGGCCTGCGGTGGGGTACACCTGTGACCCCGGATCCTCAGGAGGGCACAAGTTCAAGCCCAGCTTGAGAGCCTAGCAACACGCAACCTCTAAAAAGTAAGACAGATACAGTAAAAAGGGCTGGGGTTGTGCTCGGCGTGAAGGCCCCAGGCTTACTACGCCTGACACACAGAGGGACAAGGAGAAAATACCACGAGCAAAGGTATGTTCTGTTGCCACGAGATGATGAGAACTGTGCCACAGGCATCTTAATTCTGGGGAAAAAGCAGCATGTGATCAAGGGTGGTTTGAGGAAAGCATCAAACAGCAAATTCAGCCATGTGTGATGGCTCAGGGCTGTAGTCTCAGCAGTCGGTAGGCTGAGGCAGGAGGATCACTGAGAGTTCGAGGTCAGCCTGGGCTACATACTAAAACCCTGTCTCGAAAAACAGAAAACCCAGCACACTCACTGCAGAAGCTGCATCCTCCGTAGATTCATTGTTTGCTTCTGCCCAGCAAAAAGGTACACTGGGCAGAGACAGCAGCTCCTCCACCTCCGGGCTTCTCCTCCCCGGCCCCGTCTGGTCCATTTCTGGTGCGGCCCTCCCTCCGCCTTTGCTGTCTCGGGGTCGCGTCTGTGGCACATGCTCCCTGTCCTTGCGGCTGGTGGCTGATGTGTGCAGATCCATCCCGTGCCGCTGGAACCCCGTTCCCAGGTCCTGGCCTGGCGCAGACGCCCGCTGAGTGGTAGAGCCGCGGCCCCGCCCGCCTCTGGCAGCTGCTTGCCTTCCTTTCACCAGGCTCCCCCGGCTCAGCAAGGTGGAAGGGGCGCCTTAGCACACCTGGGCTGGTCCCACGGGCCGGGGTGTGGCTCGGGCTCGCATGCATGCCCTTAGAGCATGAGGCCTGGGCACATTTTCTAACGTGGCTTTTTCTTTGGTTTGAACTTAGGGCAATCCTCCTGCCTCAGCCTCCCAAATGCTAAAATTACAGGCATGTGCCACCATACTCAGCCTTTACGAGTTTTTAGTTTATTTTAATTTGGCTGCAAGAAACATTAGTAGAGAATGAATGATTGTTTCATTATCTTGGTATTGGGCAAATCACTGTTCTGGTCAGTGAACATGTTCATGAATCTCCTGAGCCGTCAGCCCACGTTTGCCACATCCTGGCTTCCGTGGGTCCAGAATCAAGTGTTCGTTAAGGCCGGGTGCACTGAAGAGCAGCGACGGCGAGCCTTCTGGAGCTTTCAAGGGTTCCAAGCAGCTGGCCGCAGCACGCTGCCGTGGGTCCACTCGGACTGCTGTGCAGTGACGAGGCCGCCATCCGTTGGGCCGGCACACACGCAGCGCCCTGCCCGGCTGCGTCGGCTCCTCTACCCTCTGGCTCTCCCCAGCTGCTCCCTCTGGCGTGCCCAGCGGCACAGGATGGATCTGCACACATCAGCTGTGCCCTGTTTCCCCAGCCTCAGCTTCCCCAGCAGGACGGAGCTCCTGTGACCAGTGACCAAATGAGTCGTCTTCCCAGCAAGAACACTTCAGATTTTTAAGTCAGTGTGAACTTATACTCAGTTGCAATTATAATTTAGTATTTTAAATTCAAACGGGTGAAACTCAAATTCAGAATAATTTTGTACAACTCTGATTAGCTGAAATCCAAGAATTTGCTGTTTAAAAATAAAAGCCACTGGGACCGGGGATTTAGCTCAGTGATTCCCGTGCCTGCCTAGCAAGCGCAAGGTCCTGAGTTCGATCCTCCAAAACCACATACAACAATGAGACTCATGCCCACCAGCAATCAGCACCACATACCACAGTGCCGGGCGTGGTGGCTCACACCTGTCATCCCAGCACTCAGGAGGCAGAGGCAGGAGGGCTGCTGTGAGTAGAGGTTCACCTGGGCTACATAGTGAGCTCAGGGCCAGCCTGAACTACAACCCTGTCTCAAAAGAAAAAACCACTGTTAAAGTAGTGTTGTCCGTGAACGACCCTATCCCTCAGGAGGCTGATGCAGGAGGATAGCTGTGAGTTCCGGCCCCTCCTGGGGTGTGTAATTAGACCTCGTCTCAAAAGAAAAAAAAAAAAACCTGCCCTGATGATACCCGCTTCATCCTGTCCTTATGGGAGGCTGGAGCAGGCAGATCTCAAGTTCAAGATCAGCCTGGGTAATTTAATGACTTAGTAAGATATGTCTCAATAAAAGGGCCATGTATGTGGCTCAGTGCAAAGCCACTGGGTTCAGTCCCCAGAAATACACACACACTTATTTCCTGGTCTATTTATGAATTAAGACAAAATTCAGTATAGTCCAAAACTGTAAATTTTTGTGTCTGCTTTTTCTGGATGCTTTGCATACAACAGGAAAATGAATCTTATGATGCTAGCTAGAGACTGTTTCTGCTTAGGGACTTTAAAGCAAAGTGGCCTTTTTTTCCTGAGAGAGGGAGACTCACTGTGTAGACCAGGCTGACCTTGAACTCTGCAGCCTCCTGCCAGCCCCTGGGTGCAGGAATTAGAGGTGTGGTCACCACCCCTGACACAGCTGGCCTCTGAGCGGGCAGGTGGCAGCCTGCATTGACAGTTGCGGTGTTTGTCACCTCCCAGACATGGGGAAGGTCTTCAGCAGGTGCCGCCTCTCAGGTGTTCGATGCTTTCTCACCCGTCTTGGTGTGTGCTTGGCACTCTGCCACCCGCCGAGCAAGCGCCCACCTCCCAACGTCAAACACCGTGTGGGTTCAGCCCCAGGCCCACACACATGTCCCACGGCCTGGGGATGGATGGGCTGGAGGGGCAGGTCAGCGTCACGGTCTTGGAGAGAAATCATGCCTTGGTGAATGGTTTCCTCAGAATAGTCGTGTTTATGCGCGTTGTTCTTTCAGGGGAAGTCGGCTTTGTGGTCGCATCTGCTCCAGTTTCAGGACAGAGAGGAGAAGCAGGAGCACCTTGCCGAGTCGCCAGGTGAGAGGGCCTTGGCGGCGGTAGGCGCCTGTTTCGTCCTGTCTCGCGATTGGCACCCGGCCCATTTCAACAGCCGCCAGACAGAGCAGAGGGCCAGGGCTGTCCTGAGCTGTGCTCCGGGAAGGTCCCTGCATCTTCCCGATCTCCCTTCAAGTCCGTAAGACGGAGAGGATAGTGTCAGCTGTGTCGATCGGGGCACTCGCGTGGGGAAAGCTCCTGGAGCTGTCGGATACCATCCCCGGACACGTGACTCTCACCAGATTGGAAGTCGCTGTGTACTGATGTTTGTCTTCAAGTTTTGTGACCATGATTAATAATCTTGCATTTATGTCTCAGACTTCAAGAGTCAGATTTTTATTTTCCTGTGTTCTACTTTATTTTTTAGACACAGTTTCACTGTGCTACCTAGCTGGCCCCGAAGCCCCGAGCTCAGCCTCGGAAGCAGCAGGAGCGCAGGACCTGCCACCATGGCCGCCTTGGGAGTCAGCCCCCCCTTCTCTGGAGGGGGCCTCAGGTGTTCTGCAGACTAGAGCGGCAGGGGTCCTAGTATTCGCAGTACTGGGCTCAATCCCAGGTGTCCTACACGCAGCTTGCCTCTTTTTAAGGTGCTGGGATCGAACCAAAGGCTTTGTACATGCTAGGCACGCACTCTACTATCTCTGAGCTACAGACCAGCCCAGAGCTTGCTGTTAGGTAAAATAGACATTTTGTTCACAAAAGGTAGAAGGAACCTGGAAAGTTAATAGAGAAACATTGTTTTAGATTGAATCCGCCATTTAAGAACCTTTCGAAAACTCTGGCAGTTTGGAGCCAGAAGCAGGTGGATCATCACATATTGAGGCCTGCCTGGAACGCACAGCGACAAAACCCAAAAAGTAAAAATAAAATTATAGATTATATCAGATATTCAGAAAGGCAAAAATAAATATTTTAAAAATACATAAGCCACTCACTTATGGGGTGTTGGCTGTTGCAAATCTTTTTGCTGTATGCATATTGTGGTTTGGATTCTGAACTTTGAAGCTGAAACATACCAAACTAAACAGCCAAAACTATTAGATTCTCTTCGTTTTTGTTTTTGTATTCTGAGACAGGGTCTTTCTTTGTAGTCCAGGCTGGCCCTGAGCTCAGCCTCAGTCTCACATCACAGCAATCCTCCTGCCTGTGCCTCCCCAGTGCTGGGATTACAGGCGTGAGCCACCACACCCAGCACTGTGGTGTGTGGCAGTGATTGCTGCTGGGGTGAGTCTCCACACTCAGTAGGAGATGTGGCCCCCAGGTATGTGGTACCGGGAATCGAACCCGGGCCCTTGCGCTTGCGAAACAGGCACCAGAATCACTGAACTAACTCCCCGGCCCTGTTTTTTGGTTTTTTTAATATTCTGGGGTTTAATCTGCGTAACTTCAGTTTCTCAGTGTAGGGGGAGGTCCTGCGTCAGTTCCAGGGTTGTGAGGTGAATATAATGGCAACTGAGATTTTCTGTTATTGTCCTTTAAGCTCTTACTGTTATTTTTCTTGTTATTCTTCTAACACTTTGATGATATTTTTCTACATAGTTGCCCTCGGACCAGAAAGAAGAAAATCTGACTCAGGAGTAATGTTACCAACACTCAGGGTCTCTCTTATCCAGGATATGAGGTATGTATAACATAGATTACCTTGTGGTAATAACTTTGAAATACTTTATCTCCTTCATGTAAGTGTCTTAAGTAATTATGGCTATGTAAGTATTGTTTATGTGTCATGTAGAAAAGCACTTTAATAATTTATTTTACTTTTATACTTTTTTTCCCCTAACATTGAATCCAAAGAGGAAATGGAGCTGAAAAGTTTAAAAACAACCTTAAATTTTTTTTTTAATTTTTTTTTTTTTTTTTTTTTTTTTTTTTTTAGTGTTTTGAGACAGGGTCTCACTTTGTACCTCAGGCTGGTCCTGAAGTCAGCCTCAAACTCAGCAATCCTCCTGCTTCTGCCTCCAGAGTGCTGGAATTACAGGTGTGAGCCACCACGCCTGGCACTGTGGTATGTGGTTGCTGGGGATCAAACCCCCTTACACTTGCAAGGCAAGTTGGAACCACTGAGCAAAATCCCCAGCTCTACCTTAAATTATTTTATATCTTTTTAAAAAAAAAAACTTCATTAAGGCTGAGGACTTACCTCAGTGGTTCCGGCGCCTGCCTTGCAAGTGTAAGGGCCTGGGTTCAATCCCCAGTAACCACATACAACAATGCCGTTCTTGGAGACTCACGCCCAGCAGCAATCAGAACCATAGACCACAGTACCAGGCATGGTGGCTCATGCCTGTAATTCCAGCACTCAGGAGGCAGAGGCAGGAGGATTGCTGATGTGAGTTTGAGGCTGAGCTCAAAGCCAGCCTGAAATACAAAAGCCAGACCCCCAAAAATAAAAAATAAAATAAAATAAAATAAAACTTCCCTAAATACCCACTCTCCACAGATGTAGACCAAAAAACAACACATAAGGCCGGGCATAGTGACACACACCTGGAATCCCAGCATTCAGGGCCAAGCCAGAAGGATCAAGAGTTCCAGACCAGCCTGGACAACTTAGGGACTTAGTGAGACGCTGTCTCATAACAAGAAAATTTTTTAAAAGGGTTGGAGATACCGCTCAGTGCAGAGGCCGTGGGCTGTGATCAACCCCAGTACTAAGGAGCAGGTAACCTTCAGAAGGCATTAAGACATTTAAAATAATAACTTTTTAGTGCAGAGGAGAAAGCTTTTTCCTCGTAAGCGTGTTTGGCACGGTACATGGCCAGCTCCTTAGGAGCGTGGGTGTGGGAGGGATGTGGCGGCCTCCGTGCCGCTTGGGGCTTCTCTTCCACGGTGTGTGCCGTTACTAACTGCGGATTTCTTTCTTGGTCATCTCCCTCGGTCTTCTTTTCTGTGACACAGAGACAGAAACACGACCTGTCTCGTAGGATTGTGGGGAGAATTACAACTCAGTCTTAGAGGGAATGCCAGGAAGTGACAAAGCGAGCGGTACTGCAGAGTCCCTGCAGAGTCTGGGGCCTGGCTCTTGCCGAGCATGCGCACCGGTGTGTACGTGCTGACGCGCAGTGTCGCTTCCCTCATGGACACGTGCAGCGCACGGCTCTTTCTGATGGCGAGTGCGGCGTGCCCAGCGCACGATCCCGGCTCTCCGGGAGGAGAGCGGGTGTCTCCGGGGCCTCCCGGGGCTGGTGAAAGCTCTGCCACTGTGACCTCGAGCTAGTTTGGCAACCCAGTGAGGAGAGCTCCGCTCGCATAAGAGCGTCCTGGCCTTTGACATACTTCAAGTTGATGTTAGTGGAAGCGGAAGGGGCGCTCCTACATTTGCCGTCTTCACTGGTTGGGACCCCGGCTTGGGGTGCGTACCTGTCCGCAGCCCCGTGCTGCAGCCTGAGCAGGCCCATCCCTCGAGCCGAGCAGTCAGAACCCCCTGAGCAACAGAGCAAGACCAAAGGCGGTGGTCCTGCACTCAGCCCACAGGGGTGTCTCAGCTGTGCCACTGGCCAGCTTGGTAGCCTGGGCAAGTGCTTGCCTGTAAAATGGTGACAATAAAATACTTCCGTCAAAATGTTGGTGTAAAAGATTCAGTGAGTTCCCAAGTGTGCGGTGCCCAGAGTAGCCTGGGACTGCGTGTGTGCGTGTGCGCGTGCCAGCCCTTACGTACTGCAGTCTCTCGTGCACCTGCACTGACCGGTTTGTCTGCGTGGGTGTGCGTGGGTGAGCGCGCCCACACACACACACACACACACACACACACACAGGGAGGCTGCCTGGAGCTTTCCTCCCCTCGCACAGAGCTGCTCTCAGACCGCTTCCTCGTGTCGGTGTGTCCGGTGGACACAGCGTGTGCGGCCTGCGGCTGGCAGTGAGGACGGGGGACACCCTCACCTCGGAAAGCAGGGCGCGGGGGGAGGCTGAGATGGGTGAGACTGCGGCCGCCCACGCTGACTGAGCTGCCCGAGGGGTGTGGTACGTGGCTCACAGAGACAGACTGACTGACTTCCCTGATGGCAGCGATTTCATAGGGTTTTTTTTTTTTTTTACCTTTTTCTTTTCTTTTTTTGTAAGACAGGGTCTCCCTTTGTAGTTCAAGCTAGCCCTGAACTCACTTTATAGCTCAAGCTGGCCTCGAACTCACAGCAATCCTCCTGCCTCTGCCTCCCAAGTGCTAGGATTACAGGCGTGAGCCACCACGCCCGGCACTGTGGTATGTGGTACCGGGGGTCAACCTCGGGACCTTGTGCCTGCCAGAACACTGGAGCCGCTGAGCTAAATCTCCAGCCATCGGGTTTTTGTTTCTGTTTTTTTGTGTGTGTTAGATTTTTCTCCCCTTTATTGATTTTATTGGTGCATTTTATACATACACATGATCACATCCATCATTGAGAATTTGTACAGTGCATGACGCATCTTGATTCTTGTTTTCCCATTGCCCTGCCCTCGATACCACCCCACCCCCATACACATAAGCTTTGTTTCCATTTCTTTTTGTAGTTACCGTCTAGTCCCCCTTTCCCTTCCCTTTGGACATTTCGGCGCCCTCAGCTTGCTGCTCCCTCTGGCCCCTCCCTTCCGGGAGAAGCAGGTTCCCTGGCGGTGGCACTGTCCTCAAGGGCCGTGTGGTGACTTCCCGTTGGTGTGTTTGCCCACACGATTGTTTTGAGACTGAACAGTTTTACATTTGCCAATATTTAAGGTAATCAGGACAGTGAGACCTGACTTCTCCAGTCACAGAAATTAAGATTTCCTGTCTTCCATGTACTGTGTGGGACAA
>PVIR01030035.1:0-20639 GCA_004026965.1 Petromus typicus
CCGGTGGACTGTCTGACAAATTTAATTTACTTATCAAACACTCATCAGGGTTTCCATTGGCCTATAGCAATAGAAACACAAAGAATTTTTTAAAAATGCTTTTGACTGAAGAAGTGCATGTCCTGGTGTAAAACAGTTTCTAGAATATAATAAATATATGGATCAGTTTTCAGATGTTCTTTTTATTCTTCTTCCACATGAATTGTTCCTGGCCGCACATACGGTCTTATTAGAGTGTCAGAGGTTGTTGACCTATTTCAAGGATGTAGCTGTTTCCCTAAGACAGTCAGGTAACAGCCCTTGTGCATGTGAGCTAACCAATCAAAATAGGTTCAGGAGATGCATGTAGGTCCTTATCGGAGAAGGGTCCATTTTTTGCTTGCATTAAGTATTAAAAAGTTCAAGATTTTAAACACAGAAGTTGTTGTGGTGCATCGTCTTCTATACTGAGCAATTTGAAATATGATTTGTATATAAAATAAAAATGTACAATAGAAGTGAAATTTACATGAAATTTTAGTATATAACTTGAGATTTCAGAACAGCAGGCCGAATCTCAACATGTGTGTGATGAGAGACAAATCTCACACATCTGGCCCCAGAGCTGTGGATTGCTCATCGACAACTTCAGGTCCACCAATCACACAGACTCTGCTTTGAACAGTGCTCCTGGGAGCTGTGCACAAGTGGGAACTGGACAACTTCTCATCTAGTGAAAGGGCGTGGTGGACAAGTCCATGAAGTCATGATGCCTGTGTCCTTGATACATTCCTAACCCCTTTGATTGGGAAAGAAAAATCACAACATCTAACAGCAGCTGCTTGGAGTCACTTCCAGGAGTCGGGGAGGGAGCTGACTGACCTGCTAAAGGCTCCTCTCTGCTTGCTGGCTTCTGTGGAACAGAGTGAGTATTACACTCATACAGAAGTCTCACAATTTTCAAAACACATAAAAATACGCTTAGCAGGCATCTCATTCAACATCAGAGAGCCAATGCTGTCACATTATGGAAATAATTGTGAAAAAAGAACAGTATCTGTCCATATAAACACAATAATTCTCCATGGGAAGCAAAACAGCCAAGAAACAGCTAGAGAGGCCTCTTTCTTGTTTTATCTCATTCTACATTTCTTAGACAGAGAGTAATAATAAGGGATAAAAGCTTCTGCAAAAGTTATCACTAGGATCTCAACACCACAGGATTATTATTTAAGTAGAAAGCTTGGAAATGATTTCCAAAGTCCTTAAGACTCAAGGCCCCAGGGCACACTGTGGACCTCACACAAACACAGATCTTGGAGTGCTTGTGTCCCTACCAAAGATCCATGCTTTGCCTTTTGTGGGACATAAGAGTCTCATGGCTCCTAAGGGTGTGCTTGTAGACATGGGAGATCTTATTTAGCTATGTGTTGTATGATATAAATATCAAGAAGAGAAATAACAGCCTGGCCTATTGTTACATTCATTCTAGCAATGTCCGAGTTACACTGTCTATAAGGACAGTAGAGGAGTTTGACACCACCAAGCCTTCCCAACTTCCTCCAAGTTAACCATCTGTGTGCTTCCTCTGGGGCCTGCTACGCAGCCTGCTACAGACTCCTTTCCTTTCACACGCAAGAGTTCATGGGAACACACCTGGCCACTCTGTTTTGTTTTCTCATCATCTGGGATGGTGTCTGGTACACAGAAGGTGATCAATGATAACTGATGAATGTCTTGAAAGGGATAAACTAATCTTCAAATCAAATGTTTATTTTAGGGACCAGCAGTCAAATTTGTGGATTGCTAAGTATGGATGACCAGCGCTTACTGATCAGGATGGATACTGGCTGTGCTACTAGAAACCTGGCCACAGTGGTTTATTTCTCTTCCACAAGGAATTGGGGGTAGGTAGACCAGAGCTTCTGCGGATGCATGGAGAAGATTTTTCTCTGTTCCTGTGCTTGCCATCCTGGTTACTAGATGGCCATCTGTGATAATTAAGCTCGATTATTGATCTGATTGACTTCAGAGTTGCCTAGGGGATTATTAAAATGCACTTACAGGTGGGTCTGGGTGGGCCGTGAAGATGTGGCTTGCAGGGTCTATATCTGGCCCCTGGTCCCTCCTTTCTGGGGCCGATCACCTGCTCTGCTTCCCGGGTGGCATGACTCAATCACCTCTTCCCTACCACACCCTTCCTCCACGCCGCGTCTGCCTTGCCGCCTGAAACTCCTAAAACCAGGAGCCAAAGTAGCTCTTCACCGTTATGTGGGCATCAGATACTTTGTCCACAACAGGAAGCTGAGCAGTACACTACCCATCTTTGTTTGAACTGGCCACACACAAGGGCAAATGGCAACATGAGACAGAGGTATCAGCTGCCCGATCCTCTTACGAGCCTTCCAGAGTACCGAAAGCAACTTCTCCTTCTATCTCAATGGTCTGAACTTGGCTCTACAGCCACCACTGGCTATAAGCAAGTTCTGAGAAGGTGAGTGATTTGATGTGGGCACTTTGCCTCTCACATTAGAACCAGCACCCCGTTCATTAGAACTAGAACCCTCAGACATTCTTTCCTTGTAGCCCTTTCCAAACCAAAGGCTATAAACACATAGCAATTACCAATGACCACTATGCGGCCCACAGAGTGCTGAGGGCCCTCTGATGATGCTGCCTGATCCCCACTGGTCCCCTCCCCACCTTTCTTCTGAATCCTTCAGTCCTGCTCAGACTGCTGCCTTGGATTCCAGATCCAATGCCTAATCTTGACCACACAAGTCCACTCTCTCTTTTCTACCTGTTGATATTGTCTCTACTTATCAAGGCTCTACCCAGATGTCACCTGCTTAAAGAACTGTTCCAGTGGTCCTTGTTCAAAACTAGTCAGCACATTGTTGTGCAAATGGCTCAAGGGCAACTCTGGAAGACAAGGACTACATCTTGCCTTTTCTATAGCTCAGTGACTGGCCAAAGAGAGGCCCCTGGTAGGCATCTTTCAGACTCCTGTGATGCTGGAGCATCTTCTCGCTTCCTCTTGTCATTCACTGCCTGGCTCCTGTGCTGAGGTCCCACACTCTGTCTGCAGCCTTTATAAACGCCTGTCAGAACACACAGATGCACAGTATGGACACGAGCTGAGCTGTCCTCTGTGTACTATCATTCCATCGTACCCACTCATTGTCTGAAGTTGGGAGAACTGTTTAGAGAGCTTTCTGGTGGCTGATTGAGGGTTGAAAGCAACCCTCAAATGTTCTTTCCTTCCAGCTCCTTTCTGAACTGAAGGTTATAAATACACAAAGATTACCAGATGTGACAGATGTCAACAAAAGAGACAAAACACAGACATTACAATCTCAGGAACCGGAATATGACTGCGGCACTTCACACAGGATTGGCTCACAATGCAAATTCCTAAGTGTAACTTTGCCATAGTTTTATTCACTTGTAGATTCTGTCTCTGTCTCTTCTGCACCCCCTGCTTCCCCTCTGGAAGTGATTTCTCCCTGACAGTAGAATTGTTTTTAATGCAGGTGATCTTATAAACAAACTCTATTGTGCTTGCTTTCTAATGTTGCTCTCTCATCAGCAAAAAAGAAAAAGAAAAAACACTGTTACTGTGTTGGCACCTTGCAAAAAATTTCAAGTTTCCCTTATAGCTTTCTCCATTAAAAAATATTTGCATATTGAATTCTTGGCAAATGACTGCTGCTTTTCTAATACTGAAGACGCTTTGGGCCAATCAGTGTGTAAATCAGTACAAATGACTTTCGGTCTCTCACCGGTACCATTTACTTTCTTAGATGCTACATCACGTTCTCTCTCCACCTTTGCTGCTTCCACGGTCCTTCGTGCCCATGAGACACTGTGTTGCTGTCTTAGTTTGGGCAGGAGAGAGAAGCCCATGCTCGGTGCTGATCTGCCTCCCAAGCCTGGCCCAGAAACGATCCTCTTGAGCAGCCCCATAAGATGCCCCTTGAGTCCTCTTTCATAGCCCCAGGAAACATTGCTAACTGGGCTGTGGTTTCTGCTAGAGATGGGAAGATGGTCCCCGCCTTCCCCTCCTAAGAGGTCAGAGCAGGAAAATGATCACCAGAGATAAAAGTTACAGCCCAGGGAAAGCCAGGCCCTTTTGAAAGACCTTCTGACTCTCTCCTTTTCCAACTCCTCCTTTCCTTCACACACCGCCTTCTGCTAAACTGGGAAACTAACCCATTTTGATAACATACCAAAAGTATCAGAAAGCCAAATAAACAAATTACTTCTAATGATTTATTCATTAAAGCAAAGCCATCTCCAGGAAACCTTGCTCAGTTCTTTCTGCCACAGTTTGTAATAAGCTTCCTTCCCAAAGCTCTCTACATGGGATGCTAGCTGCCATGCAGCATGAAGCAATTTTTTCCTGAAGCAGTATTCCGAGAGCTTTCTGGGTTTAGGGCAGCGGGTCTTAATAATTCTGAGTGTGTGATCATTTCAGGGAACACAGTGGGAGCACAGTGAATGTTTAATAAACAAAGAAGAATTTCTAGAAATAGTTTATACATGCACACTGAGAAATGCATGTGTACAAACATGTATATGTATGCATGTGCATATTTAGCTTTTCTTGGATTGATATCTTTAACAATAAAAACTAGTACAATTCTGCATCTGCCAAAGAAGACATATGTGGAAATACTGTATCCAGACAGAGACCTAAAATGTTAATATGATGTTTTTAAATATATCTCTTAAGCTTCAAAACAGAGATCTAAAATGTAAGTGGGTGGCAGAAGTAGGAAAACCAATTGCTACAGAGCTGACTTTCAAGAGAGCAAAAACGCATGTAGAATCACGTTCCAAGTAGTACTGCGATCACACACACCTGCTCCAGGGAAAATGCGTGCTTCCTCCCTGGACATCCTGGGGCCTCTCCAGATACCAAATCCCTCGAGGCACCATCCTGCCAGACAATACCCTGGGCCCAGCTTGGTCCACAGTCTCTGAGACTCATAAGCTTTTTTAAAAAGATGACTATTCTTGAAGTTGGGCAATATAAACCCAAGGATTCCTATAAACAGCAGGAAAATGTGACTGATTTCTTATTTTCATATAATAAAATAATGTCATTTCTACTTTCTACTCTTTTCATATCGTACAAATTGAGATGTTTAACACATTTTGCAAGTTTCCTTTACATGATTAAAGATTCTTCAGTTCTTTTGACATTTAAATTATATTCCATGTTGCTTATGTAATGATGTGTCACTCTTTGCATTTAATTAGTGGTTGTGCAAGTTTGCACTGAGCCCTTTACTTTTTGCTTCTTTGGTTTTAAATCAGGGAGGTTTTGATTATTTGCCCTGCTGCTGGCCCTCTGAGGCCAGTCTTCCACGAGGTCTTCCTGGATTTGGAGGATGGTCACTGCGGTGCCGGAGGGTGGGGGGTGGAATAAATGCCGTGGTAACAAACCAGGATCTCCACTCTTTGCTTCATTATGTCCGGGTGAGGACAGTTTAAAATGAGCATCACAGAGAGCCAGCAAGAGGAGAGGTTCGCTCTTCCAGACCTTACTGCCCCACTGTGTACTGATGCACCTGTTTATCACCAGTCTCCCAACGCAAGGCTAGTGCTGCATTTGCTCGGAATGTGCTCAGAAATCAGCCTCCTGCCTTTCATCGGAGCAAGGAGAATCACTGCCACCTTCCAGCATGTGTCCTGTTTCCTCAGTGCTATTAGGGCCTCCCACCTGGCTGGAGAGGTTCTGACCACGCAAGTCCTAAGGCAGAAGTGCCCTCAGTGGAAAGGTCTGGCTGTGTGATTTGGGATTCACATCAGAGTCTAAGTCTTTGTACAAATGCACATACAGAAGACTACTGGATAAATGGACTGTTCTAGTTTTCCCAGTTAAACTGAAGAAGCATTTGAGTCTTTAATATTACTAAGACATGCTCATATAATGCAGAAGCAATGGTCTCCAAATCAAGAAGAGTGATCTTTTTCAAATTTCCATCATCTTAACTTTCTACCACACGGACAAACACACCAAAACACCTTCCTATGTCACCTCCTCCTTTTCCAGAGGATGAGAAAGTCTTCCTTCTAAACAGCCCTAACGTCCTTCATGTTCTCTGTTACCGTTTCTGGCCAAAACTCCATAAAGCACAGAAATACTACAAGCAAATCCATCAGCTTTTGCTCCCCCCCCCCCAGCTATTCTGTCCATTCTCTGGTTCAGAGACCATTGCTGAAGTTTCTCTCATCCAAAGAATTCTACTAGGACCTCACATCTCCTCCTTCCAACGTCTAGTATCACGTATCTTTCACAAAGAGCAATTCCTTCTCATTTGCTGGATTTGCTGGCCAGTAGCAACTGCTGTCCTCATTCCTGCATCTCCCATTTTCCCACCCTTATCCTGGCATCTCCTCACAGCACGGACTTGTCAGCTAGGTGGTGTCACCACACCCACTGCGGTCATTTTGGTGACTTCTTCCTGTTGTTCTTCTCCCACCTCCAAGACTGCACCTCTCCTCTCTCTCTCTCTCTCTCCCTCCCTCTCTCTCTCTCTCTCTCTCTCTCTCTCTCTGTTTTGCCTCCCTTCTCCTTTAAATGGTTTCTTTCCCCACACAATATATCTCTATTCTCTTGTCTTCCTTTGTGAGCACCCTGGTAGCAGGGGTAGTAGACACATCTTAAAGGAGCAAAAAGGGGAGGGAAGACCTCATCTTTCACTGACCACAGCTAAGCAGGTGAGTGGCACACATCTTTAAACCAGATAAAAATGAGTTTCATTCTACTCTGGCTGAAGCCCCAACTCAGCAGATGCTAATTTGGACCCTATTCCTGAATAAAGTGCTATAGTACTGAGCATAACTCAGAGAGGAAAAGATGCCTTAGGCGAAGCCACACGAGTGCACCATTACCAAGCAGAATGGTAGGAGTGTGTCGTGAGTAACTTACTGAAGGGACACACTTCCAACATCTCTGCAGCTATGGTCAGTGGAGATCAGTGGATGTTCTGTAGTGGGCTCTCGAAAGTACCCAGAAGGAGAAGGGCCAGGCTGGACTATCTAGATCGGCGAGAGCTACCCCACAGCAGATTACGTTGGAGCTAATCAAAGGAGAGCTTTCCTACCCTCATCCCTTTTTAGGCACACCCAGAATATGGGACGATGGAAATTTTAAATTACAATACCACTCTGAAATCTCAAATATTATATGAGATCAGGTACTTGATCTCATATACGCGATTCCTGATGAGGTGGAAGTAACCGTCAAAGGTTCTGTGCTTGCTGTCCTTCAAGGGAAGCTGATCAGTGCATGAACACATAGACCTCTGGACCTATGAGCATCAAATCTGAAACCCTAACACCTGACCGCGCTGTCCTCTCAGGTGTCTCACATACCACTCAGATTATACATGCCCCATGCTAGCCTACCCTCAAATAAACTTCTTCTGTCTATGCTTTTCCCAGCCATTGAAATCAGCCATCACTGATGCCCACAGGTGAGTCAGTATTCCCAGGAGGGGCTCAATCCTCAGCACTGCTCTGTTTTTCGCCCCCCATGCGTGTTACCACCGTGCCGATTCACGTCTCTCTCATCCTTCCTCTGGCCCTGCAGACTCCTTTAAACCTGGGACCTGATCCTGATGTCTCAGCACTACTTCTGATATACTGAGTCCCTTCACTGGGAATAGTTACTGAAAATAAAATAAGATGGCATTAAAAGCTTCAGTGATTCCTCATCACCTAAGAATTCCATTTGTCCTCCTTACAAATCTGCTCCCTCACAACTCCGTTATTGAGTTGCACACTCAAGCCAGACGGATACATCTGGGCACTCCGGCTTTCACACACACACACACACACACACACACACACACACACACACACACACACCAACCCTTCAAATGTAGTAGAACTTCCGTGCTGGGTCATCCCAAGATCAGTGCCTGAAATGTCTCTCGCACACCACCAAACTCTTCTACCTATAAAACACATGTCAGGAATCAGCTTCTTCAGGAAGCCAGTGCTGGTACTCCTCTTTCATATGGTCTGGGCGACTGGTGGCAAATCTACAGCCCCTTGGTCTGCAGACAGACAGCGCCCTCTCCGTCAGCAGGCAAGCCAAATCTACCCAAGTACCAAGCGCTGATACTCAGGTTCAACTTCACTGTTGGAATTCGGCCACAAACAGCTGGGGTGGGGCTGTAGCTTGGGCACTCTGTCACCGTCACCGATCACTGGTCTATTCCCTTAGCTCCCATCGTGGTATGACAAGATGTCTCTTATGCACAGGCACTGTCACACATCCTACTTTTCTGTTTATTTATGTCTCTGAAGCTAAATTACATTGCTTGAAAAACATGATTGTGCTTTACTCATTTATAACTCCATTCCAACGAGCTACTTTTATTTCATTATTTCATATCACCTCCAACAAAAATTATGAAATGGACAGTTTTTATTCATTATTTACAAATAGAGATATAGTCCGAGATGGCATAAACAACCTAAGTGAATCAAGTGTAGTGAAAATGTACAACGTCTGCCTGGTCCAAGGATTCATCATCTCCAGCTCACTGAATCACACTGGCATCTGCTGGATGTTGAACCTAAATGTAGGAGGTGTAATTTAGATGAGTATCTAAAATTTTAAAAATTCGCTACAGTGAAAGATATACTGCCTCATTCGCCCTCCATACTTGCTCTCTCTTTAAATACAGTTATCTCATCATTTTGCCACTTTCTGCAGCAGCTCTGGAAGTTCTCTGCCCTGAGAGTCTTTCTGAGGTCCGATAAAAAGTTCAGCGCGGGCCAGGGATTTAGCTCAGTAGTTCCAGCGCCTGTCTTGCAAGTGCAAGGACCCGGGTTCAATCCCTGGGTAACCACATACAATACTGGGCGTGGAGACTCATCCCCAGGGGCAATCAGTACCACATACCACAGTGCCGGGCGTGGTGGCTCACGTCTGTAATCCCAGCAATTGGGAGGCAGAGGCAGGAGGATTGCTGTGATGTGAGTTTGAGGCTGAGCTCAGGGCCAGCCTGAACTACAAAGTGAGACCCTGTCTCAAAAAAAAAAAAGGTTCAGCGAACACTCCTGCCATGTACCATGCAATGGAAGGCATCTTGTAAAAACACGACCGCACCCTCACCCATCTTGGTTGCTGGAGTTGGCACTGTCAGCTGCTCACTTTCCCTTAACTTCAAAATGACCATGAAAGCGAAACGTTCGGAATCGCTTCAGGACACGCAGCCAGGTGCAGCAGTGCAACTTGACACACTCACAAAAGAGGACTGCGGGGCTGCCTCAGAGCGGCCAGAGAGGCGGGACAAGTGTGCTGCAAGGGAGGGCTGGGAGGATTTTGATGAGGATTCATGGCAACGTATCTTTCACTGTAATAGTTTTAAATTTCAATATTCATTTTCATTTTGTTTTTGTTTTTGTTTTTTTGCTTATTCCTTGTATATGTGAAACAAGACATTCAGCGCCTGAGAATACGAACAAGAATTTCCTCCAGTCAAGAGACATAAGAAAGAAGAGAATCCAACACAGTAAAATAATAATAATAATCAAGGCCAAGCTGGGTCTGAGCTGTGGCAAAGGAACACGGTACCTTAGACAGCTCTTGGCTGTACATGCTGTATCTATTTCAGTGCATCCTGCTATTACATAGAGAAGGTTTTAAATTACTGCACAGCCATATTGGCGTATCCGAAGCAACTCCAGTGCCAGTTTAGGACTTTCTGCCTAAGACACCATTGTTTGTCAGGCTGAATCAGAGTGTTTTCTCCAGGAAGCCAGCATGCTTCTGGCACCACAAGTGGGCTGCTCTTTTGATTTCAACTTACTCATCTGCATCTCTCTCTCAAAAATTAGAAAACATGGCCACTCCCTAATGGTAGCGTTAGAAGTCTTTTTTTCCTTTAATGTTATCTATCTAGACTCGAGATAGCAAATCAGGCTTTTCTCTCCCTACCTTTTTACTGCTCCTTCCCTCCTACTGATGCAAGATGTAGTCTCTGAGCTCACTGCTCCAGGGAGGAGTGGAGGTCAGAAAGCTGCCCCGGTGACAGAAAAGGAGCCACAGGGAGAGTGAGAAGTCTAACCCAGCCAAACATCAATGCTTGAGGTCCTGAGACAGAAAAGTCCTAGTCTCTGACTCCCAAAACTATCATGGGGGGCAGGCAAGACCCCAGAAGGAAGGAGGCTCATTCAGCACACCACTGCTGCCTATGAGCCCCGCACCTCCCAGCCCTAGACACACAGGGTCACAGGAGCTTAGATTAAAACTGCTCCATCCCAGTCACGGTAAGAACACGAGGAAATAGGACAACAGCACAACAGGCTTTTCTGGTGGTCAAGTCACTGTGCAGAACCAATGGCCAAAGAGGAGGTCATCCTTTGTCATAGTTGGTAGTAAGATCCAGGACTTGTGGCTCACCCCAGAGGACGAGAACCCCAGGGAGATCTAAACTTACGTTATCTACCAGGTAAGCAGAACAGACTCAGACAGAATTTAAATTATGTCAGTGAAAGTGATAACAATGATAATCATTGCAAAATAAGCAGTAACAATAATAACATACTCTGAATGGTTTTTAGATACTTGATTGATAGTGATGCCAAAGCTGTCTCTAGTATGTGGAAATCTGGGACATTCTCTCTACTTCAGTTTTAGGGGCATAACATTGTGTGATATCTGCACAAAGACTTCATCATTTAGTGAAGAAAACAGAGGCAACCTTCCCGCACTTCCGTATCTGTGCACATATCTCAAAGTCTCTTCTTCCTGCTGCTTCATTTTACAGTCATAGATACACAATACAGAAGAAGATCACTGGGACTCTGTCCTCGATGCGTGCTCTAAGCAAGTAGCCCTGGTTGTATGAACTTCTTCTGCACGCAACATTGATTTTCTAAACGCAACATTTTCCCTCCCACAGCTGGACTGCGTGTGATCACAGTCTGAATCCACGAGTACTCAAACACCTGCTGAACAAGTCAAATGACCTTGGTCTTTGCCCAGTGCTTTGTTCTTCAGTCACTGTTAGAGCAAAGCAGAGTGGCATCAATGTAAAGACACACACCGTACAACCCGGTCCTGGCCAGCCCAAGTTCCTACTTCATGTTTTTCTGCATGGTCTACAGACAATAAAAACATGTCTTTAGAGTCTCAAAGTAGGCAATCTCAAGGCGATGACAAAGAGGAAGGAGAAATAAGAGAGAAAGTCTGAGTCTAACAGCCAGTAGCCCTCCACTTCTAACTTCCTTTGAAGCTAGAAGGTCATTAAAACAATTCTTTTTCACTTAAGCAAGAACAGAGTTTTTTTATAAGCTAAAAAGAGAACAGAAAGAAGGCAGCAGGGCTCACATCACCATTCTACATCCATATCTGTCACATGATGAGCCCATACAAGTATTTAGCAAGTGTTATATGACCCTAAATGCTGCCCCAGGCTCTAACATTTATCATCCTGGTTTATGAATAGGAGCTGGGAATCAGGGAAACTCCTGATCTGAAGCTGAACAGGAGGCCGGACTCGGCCCCCCCAAACTTCATCGCTGCATCCTCCCTCCTGTCCACACTGAGCCTCCTGTCCTTCCCCGCAGTCCGGGACAACAGCTGAACCTGACAGTGTATGAAGTGGTCTCGTGTGTTTCTTTAAGGCCACCCCACAGTCAGAATGAGCCTATAAAAATATAAGTAAGATCCTCTCGCTTCACTTGGTAGGATTCGCCTCCCATCTCAGACCAGACAGATCTCTCCTCGAACTGAAACAGAGCCCAGAGCCCACACGTGAGCCGAGAGCCTCACCACACACACCCTGCTCCCATGTGCTCCAGCCACCGGCCCTTTCCTGTTGCTCACAGCCCCTCTGTCCCCCAGAGGCCTCTGCCTCTGCCTTTTGCTCAGAAGTCTCTTCTCTCGGATCCTAGAGTGACCAGTACCTCCCTTCTCAGAGCTCAGCTGGCAGAGGCAGGGCCCAGGCCTTCCGCCCTGTGCCCTGTTTACTTAGCTCTGTTACAAGGTCAGGTGACTTATCTCCCATCTGTTGTTCTACCCACTATGGGGAACATGCTGGCCCAGACTACGTCCTCAAGCCACAGTGCTGACACATTAACTGTCACAGCAGGCTGGGCACCCCTAATCCAAGCATCAGAAATCCAAAACGCTCCCAAACCCAAAACTTTGAAAATGCTGGTGTGATGCCAAAAGTACATGACTCCACATTACAAAATTTCATTTCATGTACAAAATTACTAAAAATATCATATGAATTTCCTTCAGGTTCTTTATAGGTTTATTTGGGTCCTATTCCCAAGATCTGTTGCTGTGCTCATGTAAATATTCCCCAATTCTAAAGAACCCTAAGTATTTATTCACTCAACTTTTTAAAACAAGGGTTATTTAAACTGTACTAGAGAAGTTCAAAGTGTTAAGAAAAGACCTCATTCAATGCAATTAACATATGTTTAGTGTTCATGAACTATTGAAGGTTAATATCGGCATTGTCTGATTTTCTCATCTTAAGAGCTAACCAATGATTTTAATTATAAATATTTTTTCTCATATACACAGTGCTCTTCTTCAGCACCCATTTGCTATATCACTCATAATTTTTAAAAACAAAATCTAATTTCTATAAATGTTTTTGTTTCTATAGTTTCCTATTTTTTAATCCTCCAATTTTTGCCAGCCATAAAAAACAGTGAGGTGAGGTGGCTTCTGCTTAGAGGAGGTCAGCAATTTGTGCCGTCCCGATAAAACAAATGGTGCCACATCTGCAGCCTGCTGCAAACTTTGGGTTTCACATCTAATGTGCTCAGTGGCTCTTACCCTCCTCCTCTTAATGGTAACTCTAGATCTATCCCCGCTACAGTAAGAATTACTTCTCACAACCTTTTTGACCCATACTGAGAGTTTCAGACTGCCTGTCTGGGGCTGAGAAATCAAATCAACCTGCAAGGGGAATACTTCCAACCACACACCCCATCTCTAGCTGACCGGTTACAACATGCCTGACATTTGGTGACAGCTTCTTAATGCAAACTCAAGTTGCCTGTGTGGATCTAGGGTGACAGAAAACACCTTCACCCTCTGACTCATTACTTCCAGAAAATAGAGTGAATCTTCAAGATCTGGAGCAGTAATTTTAGTGGCCAGTGCACGGGGCACAACTTACCATGATGGAGAGGGAAACAGGGCAGAGGGAGAGAAAGCAGCTGCGGCTCTGCTGCGGTGGAGGTCTCAGCAAGACCTCTGGGGCCAGGCTGGCACAGCTCATTGGTGATGTTCCAAATGGAGCCCAGCTTGACCCACACCAATCAGCCATGGAAAGCGGGCTGCCCAGGGGAAGGGGGACGGCCACAGACAGAGAGGCCGCTGCTGGTCGGAATCAAGTCGCAAACAAGGACTTAGAAAGGAGCCGTCTCCTGCCAGCCTGTGAGAGCAGCTGGGGCAGGAGGGTGGTGCGGCCTTTAGGAGGGATCTGGGTGGTATCCACTGGCACACGTTCTGTAGGGTTATTGCAGTACTGCTAAACTGCATGCAAGTGGGGTCATGGACAAGACAGTGTCTAACCTAATCCATGGCACTCAGTATCTCATAAATGATCGTCACACAGTGAATAACTGCATGGCAGTTACATATATATACATATATATATATAATATACATATATACATATACATATATACATATACATATATACATATACATATATACATATATATACATATACATATATACATATACATATATATACATATGTATATATATATAAGGAGTTCTTCAACCCCATTAAGAGGAGTGTGAACTCTTACTTTATAAAAGCAATGACTATTTAATTGACTTTCTCTGAGTTTAGATGCACAAGTAATTTCATTTAAGCTCCATGAAGCGGGTGCACCTAGCAGCCTAGACTCCTGAAGCCCTGTCTGCAGAAGCCCCATAGATACCTGCCTAACTCAACCACTCAGCCCAAGGATTATATGGCTTAGAAGTACAGACTGCCAATCAAAAGGGATGGGCACCAGATCAACTTGTGAGACAGAAACAAGCCACTCTGGAAGAGACTTTTTTTTTTTGAGACAGGGTCTCACTTTGTTGTTCAAGCTGGCCCTGAGCTCAGCCTTGCACTCACAGCAATCCTCCTGCCTCTGCCTCCCGAGAGCTGCGATTACGGGCGTGAGTCACTACGTCCAGCACTGTAACATGTGGTTCTGATTGCTGCTGGGTGTGAGTCTCCACACCCAGAATTGTTGTATTGGGTTACTGGGGATCGAACCTGGGCCCTTGCACTTGCAAGGCAGGTGCTGGAACCACTGGGCTAAATCCTCAGCCCTAGAAGAGACTTTTTAAGAAAAACAAAGACATATGGTACCACATAGTAGGTGACATATTGACAACAGGATGTGACCTATTTATGGCACTGATCTCAAATTTTAAAAGAATTCCTCCAATAAGTACATCTTTTATATATATTGTATTAATTAACAACTTTATGAGGCAGCTACTTCCCTATCTTACAAAAAAGTATCAATGACATACTAGCAAAGTCACAGAATTAATTAATTTTGAATATTACGTTATTTCTACTCCCTCATTACCACACAGGTACTGGTTTCCACTCCTAAAATGTGTCTTCCTGAAGTAATATTAATTAATTCTCTCACCCTATTATCAGATATGCTCCCACCACTTGCTGTATGCCAGGTGTAGGCCGCAAAGTGAATAATACAGTGTTTCTACGTCCAAGATTTCCCCCGGGAAGAGCAAGTATTATAAGAACAGATCGATTAGAACAAAACCTGAGACTTCCATGACCTGAATAAACTTTCTTCAGTTTCCGTGACTTTTATTTAACCCCTAGTGTATGCAAAGCCAGGCTACTTAAGTGGTTCTCAAAGTGCTTCTGGAGAAGCAGTGACCTCCTGCTTCACATAAATACCGATAAAGAGACACAGTTCTCTTGCAACTTTGAGGATGGCAACTCCCGTCCTTAGAACGCACTGTTTCCTCTTCAGTGAGCATCCTCGCCGTCTGCTACTTAGACTCCAACGGAAACAGACACAGCCTAACATCAGAGGAAAACCACATTTGCTCAGAACCCTACCTTTACTGACTCTAAAAAGGTGATGACAGCAGCTTCATTGTTAATTTTTTGGAAAATAATTGCATGATGATTACACAAACACAGGATAATTTGGGGAGAACCAAGATTTTCAAAAGTGCTCCCTTCGGAAAATTATCCATGAGAAAGCTCTTATCCATAGCCTCTCCTTGGAGACTGGTATGGAATTTTTTTGCAGAAAACATTTTATGTGATTAAAACGGAGTACACCTGTTTCCTTGGAAACAAACCCTTTCACCTTGACTGCACAGCAATTTAAGCAAAAAAAATTTAGTAATTAGGCACACAACCTACCTATTTTAAACTACTTAAATTTTCAGACATGGGTTATTATTAGAAATATGTGTTAAAATTCAGCTCAGTTGAGGTTAAACAAATAAATTTTTACACAACTTAAAAAGTTAACTACTGACAGAATTATCTAAAAACTCTTACCTTTGAATAGCTTAGAAAATCCCCCACTTAAAATCAGTCCCTGATTATAATCATCTTCTGTCATAAAGGAAAAATCCATGGGGACTTTAAGAGGAGCCCGTGGGGACATCAGTGGCTCTGTGGGAGGAGGAGAAAGCCCTCAACTCCCGAGTGCATGCCCTGAGGCCGCCCAGCCTACAGAGCCACGGCCCAAGTAAATCAGAATCTTACAAATTCTCTGTCTCCAGCATTTTGTTAAAGCCACAGAAAGTGGACCATGGCATGAGGCTTCGGTTGGACACCGAGTGCATTCGGGATGGGTGTTGTTGATGGGGCGGAGCACAGGTCCTCAGCGAGGTCAGCCTGGAGGGGACGCCAGTCATGACAGGCAAACGTTGGGACGACGCATCCAGAGTCCAGCACAGCCACTGCGCAGGCCTGTGGCCATGGAAGCATCACCTGGCCTTTCTGCCGCTCAGGCTCCCTATCGACTGAACGGACCAGATGATCCACAGAGTGACTGTCCACAACCCCGGCCGTCACTTCAGCGCCCACCCGGATGCCGTGGAAACGTGAGCTCTAGACACTCTTTAAGAAGTCCGACTGAATCCAATTCAAAGCAAGTACCGTGTTCTGACACTTAAACTTTCATATTCTATCTAAACTACATCAGTGTAAAATTAGATCTGTTTCACAGACTGTCAGCTCCTCAGAACTCATGGCCATGAATGATCACTTTCCATTTCAAGCTATGGCAAAAGTAGGCACATATTTTGCTGCTGTTGTGCTGCCCTGAACTTACGTTTACATTTCATAGTCCATCCGCAATACTCAAGCTGATGTTTTAAACACACCATCTTGTGTGGGACAGATTCATCATTTGGAAAACAAAATTAAATGCTTAATGGACCACACAAATCTATTTCTGGGCATGCTGTCTTTCCTTTGTGTTTTGTATTTCCAAAGCACTTTTATAATTGTCATTTCATATAATGGGAAATTTTAAGCACTCTTATGAGTTGAATATAAGTTTTTAAATGTGTGTCAGTACACGGTTATAGCACATAAGGACTGTGTTCATCACAGGAAGTGGGGACGCACCCAAACAACTTCAGCCTTTCCATCCACATCCCCTCGCCTCCTCTCTGCCTCCATCTCCTCGGTCCCGTCCTCCAGCAAAAGCTTTATCTCCCTGCTTCCTCTATCTTCTCTGTGATTTCACACTTTCACGTATTTGTGCTTCTGGTGTCCCATATAAGAGAAACCATGAGATATTTACGATGTGTCTGATTTATTTCACTTAACACTACCGTCCCAAGGTGTGCTCATTTTCCTGCGATGGACTTGTTCTCTAGGGCAGAGATGCAGCCCATCGTGTGTAAATACCACATCTCCTCCCTCCCACGCATCTCCCGTGTATCCTTACTGTGCTGTCATAACCTAGAGAAGCACAAGCAGAGAGAGAAGTTCCTCTGGGCGCTCAGCCGTGAGGACATCCAGTCTAGCATTCGGAGGGATGCTTTGTCCCTGGCTTAAAGGGACTCGCGAGGAGCGAGGCAGTGTACGAAGACAGCCAACTAGTTCTTACATGGCCCATTGGTACATCTGACAGCAAGGAGGGCAAGAGTATCTGTGATGAGTACTTAAAGGCAACAGTTATCACTTCAATAGAAACAGAGTGACTTAAAGCCTCTGTGGAAAAGGAGAAGAATAATAAGAAGGAAAAGGGAGGAAGTGGTGGGGGAGGGAGGGCGGCTAACCTCGAACCTCTGTCCGTGATCTCACAGGAGACAGCAAGCGTGAAACTGTCATGCACATACCTGAAGTGCGGACGGAAGCACATGGTCCAGACATAATAAGCCATACACCGGGCCAACAGTGGGACCTCTACACACTTTATTCCCAACCCAGGAGGATCTCAGTTGCCCAGCACCCTGAACTCTCTGGTTTCCAGAGCAGACTCGGTTGTTTCCCTCTTGCTAAACTCACTGCTGGCTGGGAGTGGAGCTCAGGGTGGAACAGGTGCCTGGCATGAGAGGCTCTGGGTTCTGTCCTTGGCATTACAAAGCACAACCACAACAAAACAGCCACAAGCACCACAACACGGACAAAATAAGCACTGTCCTCATTAGAAGGAATTAGAATTGCACTGTCACACCAATTTCAAGTAGAGTACTTTTACTAGTATGTGGAAAAAATCGACCTTGTCAAAGGTCAAAGTCTAACAGGCTAGATACCCAAAAAAGAAAAAGGGAAATAAGTAAATGTCAAAGCCCACAGCTCTTGAACCCTTCCACTTGACACTCCAACCCTCCTGGCCCCACACTTAAAATGAAGTCATATCACAGCCCAGTTCTCCACTCACCCCCCAGGTGAAGCCATGTGCAGTGTAGCGTATGCTTCCAAAAGTGACCTCAAGGAGATAAGTGTAAAATCAACCTGTTTAGCAGTCAGCATCTGATCATGTATGACATGTGAGCAATAGAGATGGGTCATTTTTTAGCATTTTAAAAGTATTTTGCGGTGAAAGACACACGACCACAAATTCTCAAAATTCCCCTCTGCACTTCCGGCACACTTATCCCACAGATCTTGCCACTTTCTGCACAGCTCTGGAGTCCTCCTTCCTGAGTGGCATCAGTTGTGCTCTCCAGGCTGCAGCAATGTCCTCAGCCGTTTGAAAACATTTACTTCTCATGGTCGTTACAAGTTCGGGGAAGAGCCAGAAGGATCTCAGTGCCAGATCCAGTGCACAAGGGGGGAAGGACCCAGGGCCGTGTCTTCACAAGCTACCTTGCTGCTGGGTGCCGCTGGGCAGCAGTGTTCACTATATACTTTTTTATCATGACTTGTAAAGACACTCAAGAAAGAGGATTTCCAGAACTGCTTCAGAAAGTGAGATAAGTGTGTTGTAGCAAAAGTATTTGGAGGGAGATCATTGGTAGTGTGTATTTTAGCACAATACATTTTTTAAAATTCAACATATATTTTGATCTGTTTGCATTTTAATTACTGCATGCATTACTATGGATACTGTATGTTATTCTATAATAATAGAAATCTTTATAGTATCAAAATAAGTCTCAAAAACAAGAAATAATTATATTTTAATTCTTTCTATACATATTTTAAGAATCCATACTCTATGAGTGTGGAAAAGAAGAGCAGCTGCTTTAACAACAAAAACAACAGCTGATAAATTCTTCAGATTTTCTGTGTTCCAGTCCGGATTCTAAGTACTGTGCATTATTTTTATCATTATAAGTTTTTATTCAAATTGTTATTGGTATATTATAGGTACACATCATGATTGCACTCAACAATGAGAATTTGTACCAGTATATGACACAACTTAATTCTCATTTTTCCCATTCCTTTACCCCACCCCTTATCTACATAAGTTCTTTCTTTTCTTTTTTATTTTATAATAAAAAAGATTATTTTCCCCCTCGTTATTTACCCTACACCCCATTTCCATTTGAATATTTTCTATGTTACAATATCTACTAGACATTCTAGAACACATTTACATCTTCATTTTCTCATACCAGAAAAAAGATACGGTATTTACACATCTGTGACATATTACTGTGCATTATTAATTGAAGGATATCCTCAATAATTCTATGAGCCATGTATTAGTATTATCCCATTTTGTATATTTTACAAAACACAAAAGCTTAAATAAGTTGATAACATCTCAGGATTCTATCTCAAAAGTAGCACTAGGATCACACCCAGATATCATGACTCCAAGGTCTTTTCCTTTAGCTTCGATATCATTTTATAAAGGTAGGAAGGAGACCAGGAAGCAGAGGAAGAAGAGGCAAGAGAAGAACAGGAAGACAGAAGAGTTGGGGCAGTCATGTACAGAGAATCAGAAGGATGAAGAGAAGGTAGAATGGCAATGATTTTACTTAAATTGAGTTTAAAATGACAAATTAGTTCTCTCAGTCATAAAACTCAACTGCTAAGTTACCAAGAAGGCATTTCTGAAAAAGAAGAGCACAGTGCATTTGTGTAGAGAACCTGGGGCAGAACAAGACTTCTCTAGGTTTTCCCTGGAACTACCAGCCAAGGGTTCCCTAAAACCTGCCAAAAGTAATAGGAAGAAGAAGACTAAGAAATGGAGATTTTCAGGCCAGGGATTCAGCTTCGTGGCTCCGGCGTCTGCCTTGCAAGCACAAGGTCACCGGTTCAAACCCTGGTAACCTCATACAATAATGTTGGGTGAACTACAAAGCAAGACCTTTTCTAAAAAGAAGGGAGATTTCCTAGCTTTGTACTTAATTAAATGAGAGGAGCAATAGCCATTTTTCCTTTTGAGCAGCACCAGTGCAGCACGGCTTCCTTGTCCAACGCACAGTCACCTGCAGTAACCAAACTGCTCTCAGGACACTCCCACACATCTGGAACTCAGTGCAGCTGAAACCTCGGGTCTGGCCCCGTCCTCAGCTGGCCAGCTCCTGGTCACAGCCACCTTCCTCTCCACAACTACCTTCCATTCTAACGGAACTTTCAAACATTTCTCAAAATTACCTCACGTTTGCCCAAGCAAATCCTGATTTTTCTTCCCCTTGATCAAATCCGGCCATTTTGCAAAGTCCTAGATAATCCTCCCACACAGCAAAATCTCCTCCCCACCTGCCCCAGTCAGATACACGCCTTCCTTTCTCCAAACTGTCTTCTGACTCGTCTGTGCTCGTCTTTCCCTCTCCAGACTTGAAGTCTTATATATCCTCAGTGTGATCATATCCCAGGTTTGAGATAGCACCACCCACAGTCTATCCATATAGAACTAGTGGTACTTAAAAGATTGACTTATTTTAAATAGTGGAAAACAATATTTGATGTAGGGCCGGGGAGTTAGCTCAGTGGTTCCGGCGCCTGTCTTGCAAGCGCAAGGACCCGGGTTCGATTCCCCAGTAACCACATAACAATACTGGGTGTGGAGACCCACATCCAGCAGCAACCAGTACCACATACCACAGTGCCGGGCGTGGTGGCTCACGCCTGTAATCCCAGCACTCGGGAGGCAGAGGCAGGAGGATTGCTGTGATGTGAGTTGGAGGCTGAGCTCAGGGCCAGCCTGAACCACAAAAAGCGAGACCCTGTCTCAAAAAA
>PVIR01030036.1:0-20638 GCA_004026965.1 Petromus typicus
AAAATTGGTAAGTGGACTCAGGCATTGTCAGCCTGAATTCACCCATTATCAGAGTGCCCACCAATCTAATTGCTTTGTATCCAGTGATTATCATCAAGATCCATCTTTTTTAGGGCTTATAAAATGGTGCCTAACAAATTCTACCATTCCGTGTTTCTTAGATGGAGTTCTTCTATTAAAAAGAGTTTCCCTAGCCAGTACATGCCTGCAATTCCAGCTCTCAGGAGGCTGCAGCCAGAGGATCATGTAAGTTTGAGGCCAGTCTGGGTTGCATAGTGAGTTCATTTTGTTTTGTTTTTTTTGTTTTTATTTGGGGGGGTGGTTTTTCTTTTGTTTTGTTTTGGGGGCGCTGGGGATTGAACTCAGGCACTTGTGCTTCCAAGGTAGGCACAGTACTACTTGAGCTAAATCCCTGGCCCTCAACCTAATGAGTTCAAAGCCAGCCTGTACTATAAGCCCAGATCCTGTCTCAAAAACAAAAACACAAATAGTTTCCCTTATCGACTTCTTGGTACTCTAAAATACAAGCTACATGGGGCAAAGAAGATAAATATTTCACTATTTCTCTTTGTCAATGAAACATCATGTATAAGGGATTGCTATCTCCTGGTTTCTCTTTTATGAGAAATCCAAAATAGAAATAAAGAGAAGAGTAAAAGAGATGATAGGGAACAGGATAATAAACTTTATGGGAAAAGGATGTGGAGAAGAGAGAGCAGGGCAGGGAGAAGAAGTAAAAATAATCAAGATGTGATCTTTTTATGCACCGATTCCCTCAAGATGAATGTAATTATTTTGTGCAGCAAACATGTTCCAATCATGAAAAAGAAATGATGAATATTTAAGGAGATGTAAATGCTAGTTATCCCATTTGATCATTACACATCGTATTCAGGTATCAAAGTATCACACTGTCTCATAAACATGTACAATTACCTGTGTCAATTAAAGTTGTAAACACCTGTGTTCTCTTTCACAGGGGTCCGCTCTCGCCCTGTAGGATGCACTTCTTCCCTACTTTTAATTGGCCCAAATTCTCTTTGCAGAGCCTGTTTATTTTCCATTAATCAATGCAAAACTTCACTACTTTTTGCTGTTATCTTGACAAAATCTTTGTTCAGGACAGAATGAACATAGAAAAACCCATACTCAAAAGGAAAAAAACTCAGTTTATCTACTCGAAACTTAAATATACTCCTTTCCAAAACTTTTTTATTTGAAACTTATGCTAAATCATTCAAAAAAATCAAAAGTTATCTGTACCTTTCAAAAACAGTTTTGAGATTTAGAGGCCTAAAATGCTCATCTGTATACAAGGTCAATTGATGTGTAAGATAAACACCAAACACAGTCAAAATCATCCCTGAAAATTTACCAGAGTGCGCTTAAAATAAAGGCATGTAGGGTGAAACAAACAACCCCATAAGTAACATACGTGAATTAAAGGAATTATTACAATAAGATGCAGCTGTACCCGGGGTCTGCAGGTCTTTAAAGCTGAAACCTATCTTGTGCGTAGAATGATCATATGTTCCGGTTCACAGGGGACAGTGCAACTTGTTTCTGTTGACTTGAGGGTTATGAAGAGCAAGTGCCCTTAAAACTTCGAAGCTGTTCCAGACTGGATAATGAATCCTGTGGCCAGGCTTAACATTAAATCAATCTTTATTCTTTTCCAACATCAGTTACCTTTCTTTACTTGAAAGTAAAGTTCAAGGAAAAGCCAAGGGCCTCTCCTACCCATAAATGTGTTAAAGTCAGTAACAAAGATTTGGAAGTTTCCATTCCCATCACCTTTGCCCATCTGGTTCACATTAGATCAGTCCTACTGTGTTTACCTGAACTATAAATGTTAATGACTTTTAAGGTTAGAGGCATCATCATGATGAATTGATAGAGTCAGTTTGAAACTATTCCCTTTCCCTCTGTCTGTTGTCAGCACTAAGAGTCTGCCCCTACACACATTCAGTTCTACCCAATACTTAAAATCTAAACTATCACTCTACCTGGACTGCTTCAAATATTAGGAAATTCTGTGACTCTCCTGGCACAGCACCCAGTATTTCTGGATGCTAATCTGGATCGCAGAATGCTTTTCTTTCACATCCTCATTTCATGTGGCCCATCTGCCTGATGAGATTTTTCCAGTTTTTGATTTCTTGCCCACTGGGTTATAGAACTAGAACCTGGTCCAGAACCTCAGGTCAGTTAAAGGAAGATTCTTGGATTTGCTTTTCCTTTTCCTCTCTCTGGGTCTGGGCTCTGTTTTTATTATACTCACACTACACTGAGTGGCTCTCCTAAGCTATATGATTCTGGTCACTGTGAGAATACTAACAGGACCTTTGATATTACCTCCACCCTAATTAGAACAGAGCTGGCTACACTTGCTTGGTCTTGTTGACTCCTCAGTGTTGTTTGGGCTCTTTTTACTAGAGTGGTGTGTGGCTTGAAGCCAGCTGATTCCACCCACCTCAATGGTTTAAAACTCCCATTATTTGGAGGGTTCCCATTATTTGTCCAGTACCTGAGCCTGTAACTGACAGATTCTTCATCCTCTAATCAAAGAAAAAGAATGACACATTATAAATATCTATGTTTCTCACACTAAAGTTCATTGTTATTTAGGAACCAATCAGCTCAATTATTCATAGTAATGGAAGAGTAATGACCTGTTTCTATACAGCACTGTTCTAAATCACATAGGCCTATAGCATATTGATCCTCCCACCCACACAGCAGATTTGCTTTACTAGTTATGCTATGCTTGTAATTATGTTAAGACAAATCTGCTTTTCCTGGGAATTTGTTTTCTGATTATAAGAGGAGACATCACAGTCATCTGTTTGGCTGCAGGAACTGGGCTTCGGTTGGATAGATTAGAAGCTTGCTATGATAAAAATGCATCAGGGGCCAGGGATTTAGCTCATGGTTCCCATACCTGCCTTGCAAGAGCAAGGTCTTGGGTATGATCCCTAATAACCACGTATAGTGCCGAGCGTGGTGACTCATGCGCGGCAGCAATCAGTACCACATACCGCAATGCTGGGCGTGGTAGCTCATGCCTGTAATCCCAGCACTCGGGAAGCAGAGGCAGGAGGATTGCTGTGAATTCGAGGCTTGCCTGGGCTACATAGAAAGATTAGGGACAACCTCAACTACAAAGCAAGATGCTGTCTCAAAAAAAAAATGCATCCATGCATCCATGTATCTCAGAGTCTGTCATTTTGATTACTTAGGCATTGGGTACAAGATCATTAGTTAGATTAGTGTGGAAGTGGGGTATAATTTGGTACGAGGCACTGAACATGTGAATGGTTAGGCTCACCAAACACCAACAGAGGAATCATGGGCAGACACTAAAAAATGAGAGGATACATTTATTAAAGGACAATTAGGAAGAAAGAAGAAAGGAGGACAATATAAGGAGTGAGAAAAAAAGAAAACTCACATTTAGTGAATGTGTTTCAAACCAAGCCATTTAACTCTTTTAATCTTTGCAACATCCATATAAAGATGGTACTGTCATTCTCATTTTACAGATGGGCAAGAAAGAATCAAAGAGATTAAGTTATATAAGAACATGAGAAAATCTGATTTCAACACTGATGTTATTATCTATGCTTTCTTTTTTCTCTTATTGTTTAATAAGAGAATATGTTGTGACATATATGTTGTGACATATTTGTACATCTTTATGGGGTAAGGTATGATATATGTACACACATGTATTATCAAATTAAAACAATAGGCTCTTCCATCTCCCACTACCCAGTCCATTCTACACATACTATCAGATTATTTTCTTGAATTGTTGCTTGAATTTACATTGGCTGTATCTGGCTCAGCATTCATTTTTGTTTTGATTTGGGGGGGGTGGGGCCCAAGGTCTCACTTTGTAGTTCAGGCTGGCCCTGAGCTCATCCTTGAAATCACAGGAATCCTCCTCCCTCTGCCTCCCAAGTGCTGGGATTACAGGCGTGAGCCACCATGCCCAACACTGTGGTATGTGGTTCTGATTGGGGGTGGGCATGAGTTTCCACACCTAGCGTTGTTGTATGTGGTTACCAGGGCTCGAACCCGGGCCCTGGCACTTGCAAGGCAGGCGTCGGAACCACTGAGCTAAATCCCTGGCCCTTGTTTTGATTTTTTGAGACAGGGTCTCGCTATGTAGTCCAGGCTGGCTTTAAACTCACTACACAGCCTATGTTAGACTTGAACTCTTGGCAATCCTCTTGCCTCAGCCTTCCAAGTGCTGGAATTACCATGTCCAGCAAACAACGTTTATATTTTGAAAGACTGCCCAGATATCCTCATGTGAGACAAGGTAGAGAACCACTGTTCTTGTCAAACCAGACTGTGCTTTCACCTCTTCATAATTCTCTAACCATTTATATCTATTCAAATCTTTAAACATTCTTCCAGACCCAGCCAAAATGCCACTCCTTCTATAGTTTTCTCTAATCAAAGACAGTATTATGACAGCCTTCCTTTAAATTCCTACACCGTTGTCCCACTTACATAATCTGTTACAGCAACCTATTATCACTTAATTAGATCTTTACAGTTTCCTAAGATCTTCCATAAATCTCTTCTCATTCTTATTTGCTGTATAATGGAAGCTTTATTATTATCCTAAATTAAACATGAGGAAATATTGGTTCAGAATGTGTATTTGAGTTTTTTCCCAGGCTCACACAGTTGGTAAATTATAGAAGAGGTAGGTCTCCTGGTCCCTATGAAATTCTATTGTGAGAAATACTTAAACCAGAATTAATTCCTTTTTCACCATTAGCACACACAAATCTAGGGAGCTTGAGATATGCACACAGGGGTCCCAGCCTTAGAAATGCCAGATCACAGGCCTAGGAACCTAATTTTCTTTAGGAATTTCCAGGTAGTTCTTTTATAGGTGGTAAAGGGGCCACATTTTGAAAAATACTCTGCTAAATGATTATGTACCACATGAAGAATGTAGGAAATCCTCAAAAGGGCCATTTTATACTTGCAAAATTATAATTCAACAATAAAAATTAATAGAGGGGATAAATCTTTTTTGGTGAGTATGTATCACTGCCCTCATGCCCAAGAGCATTTTTTCTGCAATTATGAAAGTTGCTTCTTTAAAACCCCATCTGTTGCTTTCCAGACCAGCAGAGTGGGCTGAGCCAATGTCTGTTCAATGGTCAATGCAATCTTCCCTGCTCTCCAATGAGACAGGTGTGCTGGCTTTGTATTTCTCATCTGGGCAGCACAGAGGTCACTTACAGCCTTTCTCATTTCAGTAGAACTTTGGAGGAACTCATTTGGCTCAGAATTTTCAAACCAAATTTCTCTCATGAGAGGCTCTGCTGGCATTTTGTTTAGATGACTAGGACAATATTCTAAGGCCACCTAGAAAGAGAAGCTCTGCCTGAGTTAGAAAAGAATGGCGTGCTTCTATGGGACACTGATTAAGTACTTAATGTAAAATATAATCTTACAACCTTGAAAGTCTAAAAATATCATTTTAGACTTAGTGCCATGCAGGATAGAAACTTCCATGTAACATACTTTCTTTGATATATCATATGTAAACAATAACTGGACTTACAAGTATGAACTTAGTGTAACCCAGGAAGACTTCTTGAGTCTATTTATTTCTCAAGCAGGATATAGAAAGAAGGTTGTTGTATAACTGGAGCCATATGGAATTTTCATTTCTTAAGGAAGTCTTTAATTGCCTGTGTAGCATTAGTGTAAAGAGGACAGAACACTGTACCAGCCCAGCCCTTGTGTCTAGTTTAAACTGAATTTTCAGAGTATAGACTCTCTGACCTCTTAATCACCACCAGAATATTTTACTTCTCATTCCATATTCTTTAATGAGAAGTCCTTATTTATAGACTTTTGAATTTCACTGCTAAGAATTAGAAGTCACAGAGTTCAGTTGAAGAGAGAGTTCTGATTTTATAAAACTTACCTTGGCAGTGGGTGGAAAATCGCAGAGAAGTGAGGCTTGAGGTGAGGGGAATTACTACATGAAATATTCAGGATTAGTGGTCAGAGGGACTTGGTGACCTTTGTGTATGAAGTGATTGTGATCAGTACAAGACAGAACCAATTCATAGTCCTAAATTTTGAGGACTAGACTGTATGTGATATGGAGTTTAGGGCAAAAAGTAATCAATAAAGGCTGAAGAGGCCACGGAAGAGATTTGAATAACTGGTCATGAGGGTGTGCCTTCTGTGAGGTTTTGAGGAGCTACCATTACTGCTAAATAAATCACAATTTTAGATTTATTAAAGATTTATGCTTTGTACAAATCAAAGATCCCAAAGCTGCCTTGCTCTTTATTACTAAAAGAACTAATTAACTTTTTAACTACTCAAATAAGACAACATTTGGTTAACACAATATAAGACAGAGCAAAACAAGTTGTAAATATATTTTGGTAGTTAATTTAGTTGCAAAGCAGGTAACAAAGGAGGATGTTAATTTTCTCAAGTAATAAAACCACATCTGAAACAGCAGCTGCAGCTGGAGTAACCACCTGGTGAAGCTTCCAATAATCCACTGTCATCTCCAAGATCCATCTGTTCTCCATACTGGCCCAAAGAAGAAATGAAATGGAATGTGGCAGCCATCACCATTCCTGCCTCCTTCAAGAAGATACACCTCTGATCTTGGAAGGTGGCATCAATCTCTGAAATCTCTCCAGGAATATGGGCTTGCTTTTCTCTTCCTGCTTTTCTAGGGAGGTGTTTCCCTGCTTTTGCTTGGCCTTTTGTACAATAACGGTCCACAGTTCACAGTCCACAGGTCCAGGAAGCTCTCTAAGAATTCTACCAGTTTCTGGGGGTATCTGTTCCAATTATTCATTCTGGAACTAAGATCACCACACTATGGCTTTGAGATTCTACTGGTCCCATTGGAGAGGGACATGAACTAGAAGTCAATTGATCACTTAAACTCCGTAAACTACTCTTAACTGTCCACAGTGACATTTTGAATCTCTTATAATTAGAATCAGTGTCCAGTTGTCTATAACAAGCTTATGATTTCCTTTTATCAGATGCATGGTAATTCTGGCTAAGGGTCAGAGTTACAGACATTTGGGAGAAATGTTAACAGGGTTAAGTTTTTGGTCAGGTAGCAAGGTTCTTCTTCAAAGGGACCCAAACTACCATTCATTCAGAGGGCTCAGGGTCTGTAAACTGCCTCAATTCTGGGAACTGACTGACTGAAATTATGTCTGTTTCGGCGATTCAAGTTGAACATTTCACATAGAACATTCCTACTTGTACATAAAAATGACTTAGTAGATTTTTTTAAAAGTTTTTTTGAGACAGGTTCTCACTTTGGGTTCAGGCTGGCCCTGAACTATGTAGTCCAGGCTAGCCTTGAACGCTCAGAAATCCTCCTGCCTCTGCCTGTTGAGTGCTGGGTTTATAGGCATAAGACACCACACCCGGCACTGTGGTATGTGGTTACTGGGGATCAAACTCAGAACCTTGAGCTTGCAGGGCAGATGGGAACCACTGAGCTAAATCTCCAGCCCAGGAAGGACTTAGTAGATTCTTACCTGTTCTTCTTTAGGAATACCACAGGGAACTAGACAAATGCAACTGGCTCCGGGAGTCAGAGTTAATTCTACTATCTACAATGATAATAAACCCAATTTGGTTTTGGTGATTAAGTACTGTCAGTTATCTCTTACCATCCTGTGATCCAGTTATCCCCAATGCCATTTAAAGATTCAAGTTTATTGGCACCAGTTTCAGATGGATTTAAAGAGGAATGACCACAACACTCTTTAAGTATATTGAGCTCTCCTTACAAGTTTGAGACCTTGGAGGAACACTGCTATAATCTTCACTCCTGCTGTCATCACTGAAAACTGAAGTCTTTCTAGGTGCTTCTTTGAACCAAGGTAGTTCCTATTGTACTTCCTATCAATGTAGACATCACTTTTATTTCTTTAGATATAGTGATCAAATGGTCTGCATCATTTCTGCCTTACCAGAAATCTATAATGTGCCAATATTGCAAGCCTGTATAGCATGGATCATTTATACCCTTTTTTCTACAGCATATTTAGAACAATATAAAATCCTTGTTATTGTAACTCAGCATCCACTGACATTTTGGTTAGCATAACCCTAATATCCTTTGAAAAACTTCCTCCTGATATTCAGTGCCATATTCTGTGTGGAACTTATGATACTCAAAGGCACACAAGAGCCTGATAGGTTAAAGTCAATGAATTCTATTGCCCTGGCCATTGAGTTAGGTACAACCCCAAGCTAAAGTCATTGGCATACCATTCCTCTGACATCATGGTAGTACAATAGGTCAGTGCAATAGATATTACCAATCTTATAACTACCTAGAAAGTCTAGTAACCAGTGACAATCTGTGAAATATTTTAGCTATTTTTTTCTTTTGTTTTCTTCAAATTGTAAATGTTTCATTACTTTATATTTAACAGGGACATTTATAAGTAAGACTTCTTGTATTTATTATCAAGGGAAAAAAAAGAAGGTTTGTGCAGGAAGATCCACAGCATTCTAATTAACATTTACCTTTTGTTTCCTATCCTTTCCCAAGCTTAATAATTATAGATAAAACTTCAAGGAATACAACACATATTCTTTGAGTTTATACTTATAACCTTTCTTCTGGTTTTGTTTTTGTGTCTGTGTGTGTGTATTTTTTGTTGTTGTTGTTGTTTTGTTTTGTTTTTTAGACAGGGTCTCATTATGTAGCCCAGGCAAGCTTCAAACTCACAGCAATCCTCCTGCCTCTGCCTCCCAAATGCTGGGATTACAGGCATAAGTCACCATGCCCAGCATTGTGGTATGTGGTTACCGGGATCAAATTTGGGACTTTGTGTTTGCAAAGTAGGCACGAATCACTGAGCTAAATCCCTGGCTCCTGTACTTATAATCTTATCCATGTAGGATCTAAGGGGCTGCATCAGAGACTGCTCCCAGGTAATAATCATTCAAATCTACCAGCCCTTCACACATATGTACCAGTCACATTTGAAAGCTTGTATACTGCAAAAATCCAAGCCACACTTTCACATCCTGTGCTTAGACTCAGACTTTCTTCAATCGCACAAACATAAGAGAACATCACTCCCAGATCGACAGTTTATGATTTGTAAACTTCTGTGGGCAGCTGACTTTTGTGGGCTTTGCCCTCTTGCAAAGAAGATATACACATGCCAATACACAGAAAGTTTTGCACATGACTGCAGGTCATTTCATAAACCCTTCAAAGTGTATTCATGGACTATAGGCTTAACTTGACAGAAATCTCTCAGCTTTCCTGTTGTTCCTTTAAAATGGCTTCTAAAGGCTCTCATTTTGTTACAAAAGCCAGAGCAGACATTCTTAAAAATTGTATCAGATGCTTCTCCCCAACTTCTCCCCAACTTGCTTTTGCAAGAGTGAAGTCAATGAAACTTTCTGGTCTGATAAAACAACCTTTTTCCCACTCTTTGCATTTATTTCTTAAGTTTTGGGGGACCGTAAATAGAGGCATATCAGGAGGCAAGGCACCAATAAAGCTCTTCCTTTTCATCGTCACGTATTTCCCTCTTGTTTCTGTAAAGGGTATTTGAAGGTTACATTCATGCATGCCTGGTTCTTCTTGGGAAATCAGAGTAAATTCCTTTTCAGGGATTTATAGAAAGTAACATGGCATCAATCACTTGCCTTTCCATTGCATACAATGATGTGGAATCCCTGAATGTTTTTATTTCACTGTAACGGTCATGGAGTTACTTTGGAACTGAGGCAGACCAGATAGGACAAGTAGGAAAGTCTTTGGTTTTCTCTCTAAGATGGTGAGCTTTCTGAAGGGTTTGAGCAGACACAATGATCACAATCCTTGCATTACACTCTGCTTTTCTCATACTGACTGCACATCCTGCTGCCCAGTAGCACATGCAGTATCTATCTGTGCTGAAAATAACTGCTGGGTTTACCTGCTGATCTACTATCAGGAAGATCTGCCCAGAGCAGCAACATAGCAGACTCATGCCTGCATATGTTCGATGCAGAAGCAACTGTTTTCTAAAAAGACAAAACAAAAATATATCTGAACTAAAGAGTGACAGCCCCACAAGACACACTCTCGCACAGTGGTGGTGAACCTATGGTAAACATGCCACAGTGGGCTGTTTCCATCATCAAAGGTCTGAAAGGTTCGCCCACACTGCAAGTTCTGCACACACACACACGTGGACATTATTGACTCCAGTACTGACTGTCTCACACCTCCACCCAGCTTATCGATCCTGAGGGCTCAACCTCGAATTTGCCTACTATTTCTTACTGCTCCCACTATTATCACAATGCCACAAGCCAATCATCCTCTGTCATCTGGACTATGGCAGATAACTGTTTCCTTACTTCCACTTTTACCCTTGTACTGTCTAATCTCCACACAGCAGCCAGCTAGCTGTCACTTGTCTGCTCAGACTCTTCAAAGAGCTCACCATCTTAGAGGGAAAATCAAAGTCTTTCCTACCTGTCCTATGTGGTCTGCCTCAGTTCCAAAGTAACTCCTGACCTCATCTCTGACTTCATTTGTCTATTAGTATCCACAAGGAATTCATTCCATTAGCTCCCAGATTCAAGTGCCCTGTAAATGGTATATTTACAGAAAATAATTTTTACAATTAAATTTTACATTGTAACATTAAAAAATGGTACAATACTTGCATACAGCTTTTGCACACCTTTCCACAGACTTGCAATCATTTGTAGTCACTTATCATACTTAATAAAATGTAAACCCTATGTAAATACTTACACTTTCGTAGGGAATAACAAGAAAAATTCCTGCGTATGTTCAATGCAGAAGCAACTGTTTCCTCATACTTCTGAGCCATGATTGGTTGAGTCTATGAACCCACAGATACACAGGGCTGACAATACCCATTCCCTCTGCTTGAACTACACCTTGCAGTGTAGCCTCCTTGCAGTGCTCCATCTCTGGCCTTTCAACTTAAGATTTTGCACTGCCTCTTCCTCTGTCAGGAATGTTCCCTTTCCAAATAAGTACGCAGTTAACACCTCCACCTTCTTTAAGTATTCGCTCAAATGTTATCTTATGACAAACTATCCTTACTGCCCTTTTAAAAGCTGAAACTTGGGGCCAGGGATCTAGCTCAATGCTTCCAGCATCTGCCCTACAAGCCCAATGTCCTGGGTTCGATCCCTGGGAACCACATACAACAATGCCAGGTGTGGTGACTCACCTCCACCAGCAATCATCATACTACAGTGCCAGGTGTGGTGGCTCATTTCCATAATCCTAGCACTTGGAAGACCAGGCAGGAGGATTGCTGAGTTCAAGGCTGAGTTCAGAAGCCTTGAACTGAGTTCAAGGCTGAGTTCTGAACTACGGAGCAGACCCTGTCTCAAAAACAAAAAATGGGGCTCAGGATTTAGCTCAGTGGTTCTGGTCCCTCCCTTGCAAGCGCAAGGTCCCAGGTTCAATCCCAGTAACTACATACCACAATGCCGGGCGTGGTGGCTCACACCTGTAATCCCAGCACTCAGGAGGCAGAGACCAGAGGATTGCTGAGTTCAAGGCAGAGTACAGGACCAGCCTGAACTACAAAGTGAGGCCCTGTCTCCAAAAACTAAAACAAAAAATAAACAAAACAACAACAACAACAAAAACTGAAACTCATTTACCATCCCACTTTACTCCCTTTTCCTATTCTTTTTCTCTATGGAAAAAAAAATTACTTAAAACAGGATATATTATTTATTTATCATGCTTATTGTCTATTCTACCACAGCCCATTCTACTATTCCTTCTAGCTAGAATGTAAACCCTATGGGTCTACTGATGTCTCTATTTAAAATAGTGCCTAATTATAGTAGGCAATCAGTAAACCTACACTCAATGAGCTGAATTAACGAGTGGCATTGTCAAAAAGACTAGACACACACTGATTATAAAAGATGAATACCAGACTAGTCTCAAGTATGTGGCTGAGGGAGGGAGTAGGAAGGAGCAAGCTGGCATTTATCAACCATCCTCCATGTAATACGTACAGTGTTATTTTATGTGTTCCCTTACATAATCTAGCCAACAAACTTCCACGTAGGTATTTCTCTCCCTTCTTTATACATGCATATTCCCCAAAGTCCCACAAGTGCTGAGTGGTAGACTTCACTTTCAAATCTGTATCTGACTTGAAAATATTTTATTCTTTCTAGAACCATTAGCCCTAATTAAGTCAGGTCTGAAGTACAAAGGGGAGAGTGTTTAGGAAGTCAGATGCTAAAACATAAAGGAGGCACAAAACTACCGTGATACAAAACACATGAAAAATTTCAAAGATGCCAACCGCATTCATTGCAGGAGATCTTGACATCTCTGCTGACATTGACAAGAAAAAACGTATCTATATTTTGTTATTTAAGTAACAAATTAGTCTTGACATCACTGACTACCAACATTCCCTAGGTCTTCTTAAGGGGCATAAGAAACATTTTCTCAGCATATACTATTCTCAACATAAAAGAACTCCCACATAAGTATTGTTTCAGCAAATTTTTCATCTTCCTTGAAAATTATGTATTTCATCTACATTCTAAATTTGTTAGCATAGATGAAGCTTCAGATTTTAATGTGAAGTTTTAGAATTTATATTGGAAATAAAACTATTTTCACCTCATATTCTTTCTTCCAGTATCATGAGTCTTACACATTTATTTGGAGTGAACAGTGTGTCTTGATCTTGCATGGAAATTCCATGACAAAATTTCCTTATCTCATCTAAGACCTTAAATTATAATGCAAAAGCAACTGTTTTTTAATATTTCTGAGCCATGGTTGGTTATTATCTAACCTTTATATTATTAAATTCTGGAATTTTGGTAGAGATGATACAGCAGTGACATTAACAGCAAAATATGTAATTGTCTAGGCAACCATAATTTATTTAGGTTGCTTTTTAACACCTAGATCAATGAAATATGATTACCACTTACCTCTTGGCAATAAATTAAGTTAGTATTATTTCAGCATTTATAAAATAATCTTTCCATGTTTTTTTTTTTGAGACAGGATTTTGCTTTTTGTAGTTCGGGCCTGAACTCACAGCAATCCTCCTGCCTCTGCCTCATGCCCAACACTGTGGTACGTGGTTACCAAGGATCAAACCTGGGCCCTTGCACTTGCAAGGCAGGCGCTGGAACCACTGAGCTAAATACCTGGCCCTTTCCATGGTATTTTATTTTTTCATAATATTTACTACTATCTTTACTACTTATCTTCTCTCTTTCTAGAATATAAGCTGTACAAGAGCAAAAGCTTTGTTCTTTTTGTTTGTTTCTTATAATGGTAGGACACCATTCAGGAACTCACACAAGCTAAGGACATACTGTATGTCTGAGCGATAACCCCAGCCTGTGTTCTTCCCGTTCACTGCTCCATTTCTGGGACTTTGGATAGTATCTGGTACACGATAGGCATTTACTAAGTACTTAGTCAGTAAAGCTCCTACTAACTTACAGGTATTATTTAATTAACTGAAATGTTACTAAGCACCTACTGTGGGTTAAGCCATATGCTAATGAGGTGGGATTATAAAATCAAAATTATGATTTTAAGAAGCTCATAGTCATAGATAAAACTTCAGGAATATTATATTTATTAAAATGTTATATTACTTCATCAAAGCCCTTCAATAACATTTTGTAACAAAAGATTATCTTCAAAATGCAATAGGTACTATTATCCAAGGATCCCAAATGCTTCACAAATCAACTCAAGTACTTTTAAATATCATCCTCAGTTGGAATGTAGGAAAAACGTGTATTTATGAAGTCAACAGTAGCAGACCGTGTCCTAAGTAGCTCTTAGGACTAAATTTATTCTAATGAGCTTTCATTTTATATATTTCCAAGGGTTTTTTTCTTTAATTAAAGTGACAAGTTAATCTCCTTTTAAAAAAAATGAGTATTTCTGGGCCGGGGAGTTAGCTCAGTGGTTCCGGCGCCTGTCTCGCAAGCGCAAGGACCCGGGTTCGATTCCCCGGTAACCACATAACAATACTGGGTGTGGAAACTCACACCCAGCAGCAACCAGTACCACATACCACAGTGCCGGGCGTGGTGGCTCACGCCTGTCATCCCAGCACTCGGGCGGCAGAGGCAGGAGGATTGTGATGTGAGTTTGAGGCTGAGCTTAGGGCCAGCCTGAACCACAAAGCGAGACCCTGTCTCCAAAAACCTAAAAAAAAAAAAAAAAAAAAAAAAATGAGTATTTCTTTATATATGGCATCTTCATAATCAGACCTTTTGAAGAATAACACACCAGTTTCCCTGATCATAGTAGCTTTGCAGAATGCTGACATTATTCAAAGTCTGGCAGGTAGCTTCCAATTCTCCCTCACGGAATACATGATAGTAACGATGATACACAGGACTTGGGTCATGGGATCCTACAGAACCAAAGGGCTCAACAGGCTTGTTTCTACTGGTCTTTGTCTTAAGATGCCAGGGAACCAGTACATCTTGAGAATGAAAAGAAGTCCTGTTAATATGAATAGGCAGTGCAGAATTAGTAACTTTGTTTGAACTGGATTCTTCCTCCTGAATATCATCACTGGAGGGGACAGAAGAGGATGAGTTTGGACTGCCCACATGAGGCATCTGCTCAAGCAATGTTTGTGTAGATTTCTCTCTCTTTATCTCCTCTTTCTTCCCTTGGCCAATTCTGTTTTCTCTTAGATACTTGGATTTCTTATTATTATGTTCTTGTTCCATTGCCCACACATAAATGAGAGCCTTCCCACCAGGTCTCAAGAGTCGAGTAATTTCTTGGAGAGCTGCCACTCTACGCTCCTAGTAAAGAAAACAAACAAACAAAAATTGAAAAAACCTGAAGGAGATACAGAGAGGAAACAGAAAAATGTAACTGACTGTAGCACTGCTTCCAACTAGAAAAGACACTAAGAAAACCTAGCAAATCCCCTCTCTCCACGTCTCCCTTCTTTCTTTGCTTCTCTCCTTCAGTTTGCCTTCTCTCCCCTCCCCTACTTGGTCCATGCTAGGCAAATACTCTACCAATGAGCTACATCCTTGGTATATTACTCAGCTTCTTGTCATTATGATAAAAATACCTGAGAAAAACAATACAGAAGAGGACAGATTTATTTTGGTTCATTGTTTCAGAGGTTTCAGTCCACAGCTGGCTGGTTCCATTGCTGAGGGCCTAAACTAATGCACAATGTCACTGTGGAAGGACTTAGTGGAGGAGCAGAGAGAGGGACAGTGCCAGAGCCGAAGAGAAAGGCAAGAAACAAGATACAGCCTTTGAAGGCACGCCTCCAGGGACTTACTTCCTCCAGCTGGCCCCCACTTCCCCACAGCCCATTCGGTGGCCACACGATCCAATCACCTTCTAGTCCTCACCTCTGAACACTGCTACCCTGGGAAGGCAGGCCCCCTACACATGAGTCTTTGGAACACTTCATATGTAAAACATAGTATCAGGCCACCAAATGTCTTATATTAAAGGAGAATAGCACCTTGTTCTGTGATTCAAACAAAAAAGTGCTGAGAAATTAAGGAAAAGGATTTTTTTTTTTTTTTAATTTGTGTGAATCTGAGACTTTACTTGACTGGCTAGGATACATGAAAAAACTGGGGATTCTTTACAGATTTACAGGCAGCAATAGGAAGCACTCCAAGGTGAATCACTATTTATGCAATGCTTGTTTAAATATATATAAACTTCATTATGGAGAACTTCTATTCATAGTTCTGAAGTAGTTTGTATTAATTTCCACCACAAAGGCTAGATGAAGCACAGGTTGAAAATCTCTCATCTGAAACCGTTGGGACCAGAAGTGTTTCAGAATTTTGGATTTGGGAATAGTTTTATAGATAGACACAATGAGGTATCCTGGGATACGATCCCAGTCTAAACCCCAAGTTCACCTATTTGTATATAGCCTGAAGGGAATATTATACAATACTCTAGCACCTGCATTCTGACTATGACCCATCATGTGAAGTAAAGTATGGAGGGGTGTCATGCTGCTACTCAAAAGTTTTGATTTTGGAGCAGCTCTGATTTTCAGATTATGCACGCTCCACCTGTACATAAAACAACTGCTTAGAAGCACTGGAGAGCAAACACCAGAGGCATGACTTGAAAGAATGAAATTCCTGACTGCAGGGAATTAAATCCCAGAGAGAAGGTGAGCTCCGCATTCATGCCAGCTTTTACCTGCGGGTATTTGATAATTGGCATTGTGGAGGAAGAAAATGTCAGCAGAAAACAAAAGTCTCCCGGGTAGGAGGAAATGGGGCACTGAATATGGAGAAGTCAAAGCAGCTGGGGATTAGGGGACAGAATAATGAATCAAACAAGAACTACAGGGAAGTGATTCCAAAATCTATGCTCACTTTTCCACAACATTTTTCAGTTCCTAAATTACATGAACAGTGTGGGAAAGTCTAAGATACCCAGCAAAAAAACAGCTGGGAAGTTAGAAAGTTAAATAGGTTTTATCAGCAAAACAATGCTAACTAGACAGACACTGAAGTCTAAAGTCTGTCGGGATGTAATAGCATTGGAATACACCACAGACCTTCAACTGAAACCTAGAAGGGCCACATTCCAGAAGGAGGGACAAAAATAAAATGGGTATAAATCACTCCTAAAAAGGCAAAACCAATTGTTTATAAAATTAAAGGAATGGGCTGGAGATTTAGCTCTGTGGTTCCGGCGCCTGTCTTGCAAGCGCAAGGGCCTGGGTTTGATCTCCTATAACCACATACCATACTGGGCGTGACTCACGCCCAGCATCAATCAGTACCATATACCACAGTTCTAGGCATGGTGGCTCACGCCTGTAATCCCAGCCCTTGGGAGATAGAGGCAGGAAGATTGCTGTGATGTGAGTTAGAGGCTGAGCTTAGGGCCACCCTGAACTACAAAGCGAGACCCTGTCTCAAAAGAAAAAACAAACAAAAAAAAAGATTAAAGGAATATGTTTGCACTTTATCTGTATAGCCAAATTCAATCTTCTTTGAAGGAAGATGAAAGTTTCTAAACTTTTAAATACAAAATATCCAGAATTTAATTAAAAAGTAAGGTATGTTTAAAAAGTCATGACCAAATGACTGAAAACCAGAAAAAAAAAAAAGACCACAGAAATAAACTTCCAAAGATCGTGAAATAACAATGGTTAACACGTACACAAAACTTAAAAAAGAATTTTAGTGAGGACAGAAAATACATTAAGATTTTCAAACACAAATTCTCAGAGGAAAAAAATCAATTAATTTAAAGCAATTAGACACATCTCCAGGGAGAATTACTAAAACAGAATTCAGACCAGTATAAATTACCCAGATTGAAGTACAGAAATGGAGAGAACGTAAAATATAAAAGACATTGTCAGTCTAAAATTCCACATCTAGTGAAAATTATCTTTCAAAAATAATAAGAGCAAAATAGATATTTCAGATGTACAAAATGTCAAAATTTGTCAGCAATACACATACATCACTGAAAATAGCAAAGAGAATTCAACAAATACAAATCTAGTCATTCTGAAACTTTAAAGCAGGAAAAAATGAAGAACGTGGGGAAGGAAGGGTAAGTAGTATGAAGAGGTACAAATGTATGTTCAGAGCTAGAAAGAATATTTAGCGATCACACGCTCAAAGGCAGAAGGGAGTCACTAATGATAATCTTACCTTGTTAGAAACAAGTAAAGATACCAATTTCAGGCACACTGTCATGTCTAGGCTAGATATTCTGCTACTTCCAGTGATCATTAAAAAGTTACAAAAGGCCAGGCCTCTGGCCCACAGAGGAGAAAAAAATATATAATAATAAAATACACTAAGGATATAAAGCTAGTCATCAAGGAGAATCCATATTTGATATGTATATATACACATAACTGCTAAAAAGAAACTGATCCATCCAGTTCCATAGCTCTGCTAGCCTTAAATAATTTTCTTTTTGGGGTTTATTTGTTGCTGTTGTTATCATCTGTTTTCTTTTCCCCTTTGGTGGTCCTGGAGATTTAAATCAGGGTCTTCACACTGAGCTGTATCTCTACCCCTTTTTAGTTTTTGAGGCAAGGTCTCAGTACGTTGGTAGTCGCCCAGGCTGGTTTCAAATGTGAAATCCCCCCATCTCAGTTTCCCAGAGCGCTGGAACTTGGGAAGGCCACCACTAGGTAATTTCTTTAACTGTCAAAGATACACTAAAGCATCTAAATAGTTTATTCAAGATATCCCAAGAGCCCAAAAAATAATCTCAGATGATGTGTTAAAACAGGAGGGAGTATTTTCAGAGTGAATAATTTATAGAAAAGTGTTTTAATAGGAGAAAACTGTGAGAATTTTTCTAAATTGGGTTTGAGCTGGAATTGACTTTTCAAATTAAAAAATATAAAGTGAGATCATTTTATAAACTAAGCACTTTTTATATGCTATCTCATTTATTCTGATAATAACTCTAAGAGGTTATATGAAGGATATTGTTATATCCTTCATATATAGGATATTGTTATATCCATATATATATATATATATAAAAATAACTGGATATTACATAATATATATATATATATAACACTGGATATTAAATACAGAGTCTTCACAATGAGCTATATCTTCACCCCTTATTTTTATTTTTTATTTTGACACAGGGTCTCACTGAATCACTACATTGCCCAGGCTGGACTCAAACTCACAATCCTGGCTCAGCCTCCCAGAGTACTGGGATTACAGGTGTGTGCCACCATGCCTGGCTTGTCATCTTCATTTTACATATGAAAAATCTTAGTATTCAAAGATGAGTAAAATTATTGCTGAAGGTTTCAAAGGAAAAAAATAGTGCACAATGGTAACAGCAGTTGTGTTAGGTAAAAAGATACAGGTATAAGAATGTACAGTGAATTCAGAGATATTCTGCAATCAGGCAGACTGGAAAGAACACCGCGGTAATGAAGGGAGGAAATATAAGGCACTAGAATTCTACTAGCACCTCAATTTGCTTGGCTCATTGTCTCCAGACACCTGCCTTTCCATGTTCACTCTCACACCTCTGATCCGCATCTTCCACAGGGCCATAAAAATGACCCTGTACAGAATACAGCTGAGCAAGGCTCTAAGATCTTTCAGAGTCTCTCAAAGTCCCAAGCATAATTTAGGCATGTAACAAATGACATATAAATCCAAACCAATAAATGAGCTGCATAAAAGCAAGCACTTGGTCTTCTCCATCTTGTAGTCCCAGACATTTATTTGTCTAATACAAACATAAAACTGTTTCCAGACATTTATTTGTCTGATACTAGCATAAAACTGATTTATTTTCTTCTTCTTTTTCTTCTTCTTCTTCTGCTTCTCTTCCTTCTCCTTCTTTTCTTCTGTGTGTGTGTGTGTGTGTGTGTGTGTGGTGTGCTACTTGAAGTTGAACCAAGGCCTTCACATTGAGCTACAGCCACTTCTGTTTTTTATTTTGAGACAGGGTCTCTCCAAGTTGCTGGGGCTGGGCTCAAACTTGCAATCCTCTTATCTCAGCATCCTAGAATGCTGGAATTATAGGCATGTACCATCACACTTGGCCCCAAATTCATTTTCAATGAATTATTTTTTATTATGGTGTAAAAATATTCATGACATAAAATTCAATATTTTTAACCATTTTAAGTATCAAAGTCAGTAACATTAATTACATTCACACTATTGAGCAATTATCACTACTATTTATCACCAGCACTTTCTCAACATCCCAAACTAAAACTTTTACTATCAGTAAATTCACTATCAGTAAATCCCTATTCTCCCTTCCCCAAGTCACTATTATAAATTTAACTATTTTAGGTACTTCATATAAGTACTTCACAGTGTTTTCCCACTTGTGTATGGCTTTTTCACTTAGCAATAATGTCCTCAGGGTTCATCAATATTGTAGTAAGTATCAAAATTTCTTTAACTTTTAAAGCTGAATAATATTCCTGTGGATAAACTGTCCCCCTCATTCAGGAGCTAAATCCCCAGCTCATCAACTGCATTTTGTTTAACCAGTCGGGCATCAATAGAGCTTTCACCTTTTCCTACTGTGAATAATGCTGTTATGGACATGGCTGTATAAATAGCTGCCCTGCTTTCAATGGTTTGGGATAAATATCTAGAAGTGCAACTGCTGTTAGACCATACACTAATTCTATGTTTGGTTTCTTGAGGAACTGTCATGCTGTTTTCTCCAGTGGGTGCATCATTCTACATTCCACCAGTAATGTCTGGAAGTTCCAGTTTTCCACATCTTTACACTTGTTCTTTTCTTTACTTCTGAGGAAAGCCAGCCTAATGTATATGAGTTGCTATTTCCTTGTAGTTTTGGTTTGTATTTCCCTAATGATTAATGATGCTGAGCATCTTTTCACATGCTTATTGGTCATTTTTATATCTTCTTTGTAAAACATCTATTTATGTCCTTCACCCCTTTTTAAATTGGGTTGTTTTTCATTGCATTTCAGGAATTCTGTGTATATTCTGGACATTCTCTATCAGATAAATGACTTGCAAATATTTTCTCCCATTTTGAGGGTTGCATTTTTTCACTATTGATACTATTGTTTGATGT
>PVIR01030037.1:0-13246 GCA_004026965.1 Petromus typicus
TAGTGCACACACTTCCTGGATCCCTGGCCTCTTCGTAGCTGCTGCCTTATGTCCTGAGTCTGGCTCTGGAGCCCAGGCTTCCTGAGGCACCAGCTCCATGATCTCATTTGTCTTTGAGTGTTCTGCACCTGGCATAACGAATGCTGGGATTGAATTGGTTACCAATGCTGTGCTGGTCTGATTGTTTAAAGGTCTATCAGAAGTGGTTCCCAGATCCTGGTGGAGCAGGACAGTGACCGAAACAAATGGATTGTAGAGGCTACTCTATTTTGAGCGCCAGCCTGGGGAAGTCATTTAGTATTACCTGCTGTGTGGCTTTGGATGAAAGGCTGACTTCTTGTCCAGTTGATACCATCAGTTTGTTTCATAGAAACTTTGGATTTAACAACACATTTGTAGTTGGCAACAGATGAACATGATAGGCAACAGGAAGATGATACGTCTAAGTGTTGTTGAGTTATTCTGGCCTCATCACTCTTGACTTGTTCTCACAGGCCTTCTAGAGGGACTTGGTGTGTACCTGAATCAAAGTATTTTTTGATTGCGGGATATAAAACATGGTTTTCTATAAAGTAGCAACCCTTACAAAGTGTGTCTTTTGTTTTCAAACTGTAACTGGTAAAGACAAGATTTTTTGGCCTTTGATCAGATTGCCTTTAGGGCTAAAAGAATATGATCTGCTCTCTGATGTCTTCAGTGAGCCAGATAGGGGTGCTGTGGCACACCTGTAATTTCAGCTACCTGGGAGGCCGAGGCAGGAGGATTGTGACTTTGAGGCCAGCCTGAGCTGCATAGTGAGACCTTTTCTCCTAAAAGCAAATGTAAAAGATATGTTAATCTCCTCAGTGTCTGGCTGTGAGTTGTAGTGTCAGCTTTAACCCTTGTGCGCAGTCTCTTCTTTTGTAAAAATAATTCCGTACTGACTGATTATTAAGTTTGAGTCAGGTAATAAAAGTCCTTAATGTATTCACAGAAAGACTTTAATGTTCCTGAAGTAATCCTTGTAAAAACTGCAGTGGTTACTCAGGTTTGTAAGGTGTAGGTATACGATACACTTAGGCTTGACAGTTTATAGGCCTGCCAGTATAGTTAACAGCTCAAAAGAATTGGGACTTTATTAACAAGGGGCATTGAACATTTTTAATAAGCTGGGTTCATTTTCTTTGTGATGTGGGAAACTGAGTAGCCCTGGCACACAGTTGTGTTTGCAGTTTGCCTCTGACTAGCAATTGGGTGGTTTTCCTGTAACAGATAGAGGAACTGATTCTTGAGAATTTACCAAAGATTCAGCCACAGCTAGATACACCGAGTGACTGCCCTTTATGTTGTAATTTTAGAAAGAAACCTACATCTGGTCTGGGCTTCATTTGAATAAGATGAGAGTTTATGCATCTGTTGTGTTTGAGGAGAAAGTACCTAAGTCTCCAGCAGTTAGAAAGAATGCCTCACTTTGGGTAGAAATGCTCTTCGTAGTTTATTAGCTGCTGCCTTCATCTCTCACAGTAGCTTCCACTGACAGTTTGTAAATTTTGAATATCTAAAACTTGGAAACAAGACCGTGTTAGTTGAAAGAACGTTTGTCCCCAAACAGCCAAAAAAAAGGGTCAGTCCCCCCAAAATGTATCGACTTTTAGCTCTGGTGTAAGTCACACTGCATACCGAACACTGCTGCTTGTGATATTCATTCATAGTCTCTGTCTCTGCTCTGTCTCTTTCTACTTACAATTCTGAATGTTTAGGATTCTCCTAAGGCAGTGAGTAAAGATACCCTGTGATACTTAGCATTAGTGCTTGAAGAAGTCGGCTGAACCACGTGCTGAAGTAGACTTTTGGGCCCAAGCGGTCTTGTGTCGCTGGCTCCTTCTCTTTGGCATCTGAGACATGAGGCCTGGTTTTGGTTTTTTGTTTCTTTTTTCTTTTCTAGATGAAGAAGGAAAATCCGGGGCTGTGTTTGTGGCTTTTGTGGGTGAGCAGCACCACTTGCAAAGAAAAGCACATAGCAAAACTAGGTTTCCATTTGTATTTTTAAAATTTATTAGTGATTAGAGAATCTCTGTTATCTCATAATAGAGACTTTTTCTTTCTTAGTGTTTCTTACAGGTACATCTCTTCCTATGGAAGAATCTTATTTGAAATTGCCATTCTGATTCCTAGCAAACAGCTTTTTGTTTTTTTATTCTGATGGAGACTGGTTAGTCAGAGGATTATACACGATTGCAGAATTGCTTACAGGAAAGTGAACACCAAGTAATTATTCCAATAGTTGGAATTCTCTGAAGAACATGGCTTACATAAAAATGTCTGCGGATGAAATCACTTCTGATTATAACTTCACTCAATAAAACAAATAAGCAAGCTGCATTTAGAGTAATACGGTAAATGAGCTTTAAATTCCCTAGATGGTTGAACATTTGTCACTGTTATATTTATCCCTCCTAGATTTTGTACTGCTTTACTATTCAAACAGTCGGGGCTTAGCTTGCTTCTGGAGGGATAAAGGCAAAATATGCCTTCACTGAGTCATGAGTGTTTGGATGGCTAAATTTTGCACAGAGATAAAGGACCTCTCTGACGGCATCCAGTGGTCTTTCTTCAGGAAGGATATTTTATTTTCATTGTTGTTGTCGTTGATTCCTTTGTTTTGTTTAAACCCTGATTTGAGCAGTATTGTAACAGCTCCTTTGGGTTAAGAGCACTGCCGCTGCTCTACACTCCCTGGATCTGGAGTGCCCCCCTCATGCCAGGGTCTTTGAGGGCGACCCTGGGAGGTGAGGTGAAGCAGATTGGTGCTTGGTTCAGGAGTTGCATTCAGCCCCATCCGGTTTCCAGGCACAAAACCAGATATCTGGAGCACGATGCTGGGTCTCCCTAGGCCCTTTATATGCCATTCTGGGTATCATTGGTAAGCATTTCTCTGTTCTGCTCTGTCTGTGGCCAGCCTTTCTTGAATGCAATCTAGGAATATTAGTGCCATTAGCAGCATTGATATATTGTCTGTTCAGCCACAAGTAATGCTCCAGTCTGCTGCTTTCGCTTACTTTGCTGCCTGCCACAGAGAACACGTTAGGAGTTTGAAGATCAACACTGAAGTGTATGGTGGATCTCAGCTCATACTGACCACTTACTTTTGTCCTTTGTGAGTGTGAATTTTCCCCTGGACACTTACCACCACACTTATCAAAATAGTTATTATGCAGATGGAGTCACTCAAAGATAAACTGACGTTTAATCAACCTAGTGCCTTATTTTTATGTGTGCATAATTGTCAACGAAGCCTCCCTTTTTTGGTTTGTTTTTAAGGCAGGATCTCGCTCTGTGGTTCAAGCTGGCTGTAAGCTCACTGTGTAGCTTAGGCTGGCCTCAGAGTCTCAGAATCCACCTGCCTCGGCCTCAGGAGCGCTGGGATTATACCGGTGCACCGTACACCAGTTTTTTTTTTTTTTTTTAAACTCAGCCTCTTCTTGCAGTTTATTCCAGTGCTTGAAGGTAATAAATATTGTGTTTCTTGGCAGCCTTTGTTAGTTGGAAGATGTTGCTTAGAAAGTAGGAAATAAGTAGGCAGGCGGGTGTGGTGGCACATGTTTGTAATCCCAGCACTCAGGAGGCTGAGGTAGGAAAGGGCCTCGGTGAGTTTGAGGCCAGCTGAAACACATAATGGGACTTTGTCTTAAAAAATAAACAACAATCACAACAAAAAGTAGGAAATGGGTGTCTTTAGAAGGTGGAGTGCGCTTTGGTTTGCAGTATGGGTATTTCCTTAGCTGGCAGTAAGTGCAGCTGAAGAAGGGTGTGCGCCACCACTAAAAGTGTCCTGTCTTCAGTTGGAGGAGGTGGCTGCTCTTCTAACCACGTAAGAACTGCATGAAACATGTTTTATTTCCAGGGCAAAACTGGGCTCTAACAGTTTCCCTTGAACTTTTCAAATTTGTAAAGTGTCATCCCTGGTAATGTTTATCGGTCAGGTGTGTTTAGGGGGGAAGAAACGAAATAGCTAAAGTTAAAAGATTCGGTTAAGTATCACACCTTTAGATTTGTAAATGCTTTTTAATGTTTGACTTTTGTAGGTTGATCATAAGGAAGTGATAAGTGTGTTAGGTTATTTGTGGTCTGAACTAATTTTAGTCTCCTGTTCACAGCTTGCTTTATATCCTTGGCCATTAAAACGTGCTTTCTAGAAAGACAGATTTTGAATGTAGGTCATAATCTATGTCCTACACTCGGCTACATTCTAAAAAAATACTTTCATGCACTTTGAAAGTTGGACAGTTTGAAGCATGGCAACATTATTTTGAAATCATCAATTCCTTTGTTTCCTGACAGGACACCTGTATTTTCCCAACAAGGACATTAGATTCTCGTAGAGGTTTGGAACTCTTGCTCTACCCACTGTGACTGAAAAGCCGTAGAGGGTATTCCAGGGTTTTGAAAAGATTACAGCCAGCCCTGCAGTGTATGGAAGCAAGGCTTGGCGGGGCATGTACCGGCAGCTGCCCTCAGCCGCTCCCAAGTTGGTAGTGCACTTGGTGCCCAGGGGCAGTGCCTTTGACACTGGTTAGCCTTACACCCTGCTGTAGTTGTCAAACCTGAAGTCCCAAGCTGCCCAGCTGCCTTAACCATTCTACAGCCTTGATGGAAGAAGTCGTCTTGGGAACCCCGGCCACAGATCTGAGTCTCACTCTGACTGTTGCAACTTGAGGATTTGCACACTCGATCTGTACAATGGAATCTGGAGACCGCATGGCCTAGTAGTGTTGCCTGGGTCTAATTTCTATAACTCTGTTGGCATGTGAAACATCCCAAGAGAGGCGTGACCTTTCAGGAAAAATTGGAGTTTCATGTCCCACTCATGCTGGATTTCATAGCATTGTATGGGCTGTTCATTGTTCTGTCATCTAAATGGGGCAAAACTTTACGTTTTCATTTTAATTCAAAATTTTAACCTACTACTATATCCTTAGAAATATTAAAATGTCCTTTGAAGCATAAATGAGGTCCTATTATAACAGTATTGAATGCAGTTCAAAGGGTTGAATGCAGTTCCCTTTGAAATTCTTAGACCTATGGAGGATTGTTGGATTGTGTAATTGGACCCAGTCTCCTGTTCATGGGAGAAACAGTGTGGTCCAGTATAAAGCCCTTTACGAATTGACATTTACCTCATTCTGTTGTGTGCCCCTGGCTCTGTGCAGAGCATGTTACCTGCAGTGCCCTTCGGTTCTGCACCAGCCCATGGTCTATAAAGGCAGGAAGCATTTAGGTCTCTGAGCCCCAGTGTGCTCTGTGTGACTCTGGTGCCCTGAATCCAGCTTTACTACAAACGGGGTACCAGAGTGGTGGTGGCTACAGCTTCCAAAGGTGTAATTGAAGAGACTGAAGACTGCATTGAAGAGAAATGATGAGGTAGTTTGTAGCTTTTGACCTTTGTTGAGTTTTCTAACCTTACAAACTCGCTACCAATAGCCCTATTAAAAAAAAAGAGACAGAGAAGTTTAACATTTTTTGCCATAGTTTATAAGTCAGGAGTAATCGAGTTCAAATCTGGATTCTGAAAGTCGCCTGAGGGGAGTCATCAGCCGTCCCCTGAGCTGAGGGGTGCCGCTCCTTTGGGGGTGTCACTCCTTTGGGGAGCCGAGTCTGCATGCTAGTTTACCAGCCCCCAGTGGCTCACACTGCCCTTGTCTGCGCACTGTCCGGCCCTTGGAAGCGTTCAAGTTTGCAGTCCTGCTCCAAGCTCAAGTTTAATGTGAGCATTAGAAGTGAGGACTAGTCTGAGACTTAGCTTTGTCCCTGCCCCGTGTGCTTTTATCTGATAGTCATAGCAGAGGAAACACATGTCCTCGGCAGCAAAGTCCAAGGTCAGATCGCTGGCTGCTGTCTTCTCTGTCCTTCCCCTTTTCCTCTTAATCCATGGTCCCTTCTGCTATTTTGAGGAAGCTGGAGGCCACCACTTTTTTTCCACCTCGAACAGTTAATTGAGTCCAACTATATTTTTGTCCCATGTTCAGCTGTTTCCATGAAGTATTTTTGATGACCAACCTAGAAGTTAGATTGGATGAGCTCTATGGGAATTGATAAAAAGAATGATTGACTCAATATGCGTGAACTGAGAAATCTAAGAAATAGTGTTTTTAATCATTCTCCCTGAGGCTTAGGAGCGATAAGATTTGTCATGTGTCTGAGCTTATGATCAGATGTTTCTTTATCTTTCCTACTATGGGTGAAATAAATGATAACCATGATAAAAAGAAAACAAATGTATAGGTTAGAAAGAATGTATATTAAAGTTCTCTTTATCTCTATTTAGCCACAAAAGTGCTCATTATGTAGTAGGGCTTGCTCCTTCTGTGATCCTTCCTGAACATTATCTTATCCAACAGAGGTATGCTGTCCATGACAAATGAGAACAAACAATAAAGATGATTCTCTCTCTCTCTCTCTTTTTTTTTGAGACAGGGTCTCACTTTGTAGTTCAGGCTGGCCCTGAGCTCAGCCTCCAACTCACATCACAGCAATCCTCCTGCCTCTGCCTCCCAAATGCTGGGATTACAGGTGTGAGCCACCATGCCCGCCACTGTGGTATGTGGTGCTGATTGCTGCTGGGCGTCAGTCTCCACTCCCAGTATTGTATGTGGTTACCAGGAGATCAAACCTGGGCCCTTGCGCTTGCAGGACAGGCGCTGGAACCACTGAGTTAAATCCCAAGCCCAAGATGATTCTTTTTTAAAAAAAAACAGGTCTCCCTTTGTAGTTCAGGCTGAACCTGAGCTCACTCTGTAACCCAGGCGAGCCTCGAGCTTACAACAGTCCTCTTCCCTCTGTCTCCCGAGTGCTGGGATTACAGGTGCGAGCCATCACGCCCGGTATTGTGGGACCTTGTGCTTGCCAGGCAGACACCAGAACCACTGAGCTAAATCCCTAGCCCAAGATGATTATCATTATAAAACAGCTAAGATCTCTGTCCTAAATTTTGTACCTCTCCAAAGCTGAATCCAAAATAACAAAACCAATTGTTAGGATGTAGGTCAAGCAGCAGATAGTGTAGCTATTTTCTGCCTTGATATTAATATATATATTTAAAATATATATTATTTATATATTTGTATATTTATATATATTTATATGTATTTATAAAATTAAAATCAACAACCATAGATCTATTTCTCGGTGAGATTTTCATCCATCTTTCTTTTGCTCTCATTTTCTAGCGTGTAAGCTCCTTACAGATGGAGCCCATTCATTGCGTATTCAGCAAATACACCAGCAGCAACCGCATGCCAGGCTCTGTGTTAGGCACTGGGGGCAAGGGCAGCAAGACAGATTTGGCCCTGCCCTTAGGAGTGGCATAGGCCAGATGGCAATGGCTGAGTAGAAAACGCCGTAGGCGTAGGCCCAGGTGCTCTGGGGATCCTGGGGTGAAGAAGCAAGGTGGAATCGGAAGCAGCAGGACAAGTAGAGGACGTCTGTGCAGGTGCTGCCTAAGCAGCAGGCTGAGGGGCTAGGACCGTGAGTGCCTGTGTTCTGTGCGCCGGGAGTCTAGGTTTACCCTGCCTTGCCTTTCCTTGTTCAGAAAGCGTGGGGCCCTATTTCACTTTCTCCCTCTTTGGTCCTGTATTTCCCACCGTCTAAATTCACAGGTGTATTCTGTTTCTGTCTCTGTCCCTCCCCCTTTCTCTTTCTCTCTTTTTACCTGTTTCGTCTGCCATTACTTCTCACCTGGGCTACCACAGTGACTGCTCATTGCTTCTAAGGAGTGGCACAGGGCAGGGTGACTTTGTGCCCTCATCTGTGTAAGTGCTTTCTCCCAAAGGTGAGTTTAGTTTCGTCATCATTTTTACAGCCCTAGAGCCCAAACCATCACACATTGCCCTTCCTTATAGGCGGACACCTGTGTTCAGTGAGTGTAATGACTTTTAAGTTCATAGACACATAAACTTTAATCTGTATAAAAATCAATTGTGTTTTAATATATAAAACAAATTTTCAAAAAGATTCTGACTAAGGATAAACTAAAACTACGAAGCCTAGCCCCTGATTTGCTGCTAACACTGTGAGACTAGAGATCTCTCACATTTGTTGTAGATTTTAATGATTTTTTTTTTTCTCTTCAGTACTGGGGATCGAACTCAGGACTTTGTGCTTGCCAGGCAGGCATGACGCCACAGAGCTACACCCCCCAGCCCTTTAAGGAATATTTTTAATGATGTTGGCTGGCTTCTCCCATTCTGTGGTCTGTTTATTAGCAGTTCTCATTACACAGATGGCTTTGTTTCATTCTTTCAAGTCAAGTACCTTGTAAAATATGTTAAGTTTACTGATAATTATCTTTAAATAGCCGAGTGATCAGCCTTAATTTGTAGCATTTTAACACTTCAGCTGGGATTACAAATTCTGAGACTTTTCATGGTAATAACTTAAATGAAAAAAACATCCTGAGTAATTCTGAATGATTTACTAGTTGCTGCTGTTTCCCATTCACATATTAAATTTGTTTTGCCACAAAGTAGTGAAAACTAGATATCTGCAGATGATAAAGTTGTATAAACATTTCTTTTTTCCTTCTTTTAATTTAGCTGTGAAGATAATACATAATAGTCTTTTTTCTTTTTCTCCCTTGTTTGCACTGAAGAGTGAATGCTAAGCCTTTGTGGAGCTGCGTCTCCAGCTCTTTGTTTTTAATTTTTTGAGACAGAATTTGGTCAAGTCATTAAGTTTCTCAGTCCAGGCTCAACATGGGATCCTCCTGCCTCAGCCTCCCAGGGTACAGTGATAACAGTTGTGTGCCACCACATATGGCAGGTAGGGTTTCTTGGGTTTTTTAGAATAGTTATTGATTAACTAGTCAGTTAAAGATCTGAAGAGGAAAAGTTTTTCTAAAAATGGAGACAAAGTAGAATAAAAGGTGCTTGGGTGATTTCTGATGGTCAGGGGATGATTTAGTGTAGTTTTTTCTCTCCTGGGTTTATTTTAGAATCATTTATGTGTCATTCAGTAGACACCACAGAACACAGATGGCAGAAGAAGTAGATGTGTGGGACAGAAAAACAAGAGTTCACAAGCTTCTTGATCCAAAGTGTTGCAGAGGCAGCTGCCCGCCCCGAGGAAGGGGATGGGTGGCATGGTTTGCAGAACGCCAACTCCTGTAAGACTCCTGCTTCCATTACCGTCTGCTGAGGAGCCGAAAACACAAGCGGCAGGTGAGGCAGATTTAGGGCTGCGTGTGTAAGTGTGTCTGTCCGCTCCTGGGATCCCATCGAGCTCTCCGCCACATTGCAAAACTATTTAATGATTTGCCTTGTTTGAAGTTACTCGTGTTGTGAATAGGCTTCTTTGCCCCACATCCTACCTCGGTTAGGTTCCTTCTCCCAGCCTGTCTTCCCTTTCCAGGCTGCTGGGCCCTGGGCCCCGGCCCCGCTCATGCCAACAGCTTGCCGGGCATCCTCGCCTTCTCTCCTGGGAACTTCCTGGCCTCCTGCCTCTTCTTGCCCCAGTCTTTGAGAGCATCCCTGCCTTTGACGTTTCGGGAACCCCAGACCTTCCGGTCTCCAACTGCAGCCTCCTCTGCTTCCTTCTTCTCTCACTCAGCTCCTTCCCTTCCTCTGGATTTTCTTCTGGGTTTAGCCTTCCAGCTGTTTCTGCCCTCCCTCACCTCTTTTCCTCCTTACACAGCTGCTAGAAATGCTGCCTCGTGAGCTCTTAACCATCTGCATCTGGTCGAGTCAAGCCCTGGACCAGCCATTCCCCTGCCCTTCTCTTCTGTGGCTCCTAAGTGCTGCCGGAGAAAATCTGGTTCGGCGATTTGATCCCTGAGGAGCCATCTTTAACCTCGGATGTCTCCCCTTCTCTACAATCAATTGTCTGTCTCCTTCAGCTTTAGGCGGTCAGATGTGAAGCTTACTACCACCCTTCCACTGTGTTTCGGTCACCTGCTCCAGGTTCCTGCTCTGGTGGCTTACTGATGTCCTGGGGTGTGTGTCCTCGGCTCTCCCTCCCTATTGCCATCTTGCTTATACCAGTTAAGCATTCTCACCTTCTTGCAACTGAGACGTTCCCTGCCTGCTGCCCTGCAGGTAGTTTTCTTCTCCAGTAGAGGTTTTTAAAATCAGTCAGGCCTTGTGCTGTTGTTCACCTTCTACAAGGAAGGTGGGCTCCACTTTATCAGCCACTGAGAGAATTTATGACAAGGTAACTGTTAGCTTTCCTTTGCTAAGCCAACTGATACTCTGCATCCTTATTTTAGTGACATTCAACATGGCTGACCTGTGTTTGCTTCTGGTTTCAATATCTCTCTTTTCCTCTTTATCTCCTGCTTCTCTGGCTAACCCTCCGTCGTGAGCACCTTGTCTGCTTGTTCCACACCTGGGGGAGGACTTCAGGGGTCACCCTCACCACTCTTGGGTCTCTCTTTGTGTCGTACTTTGCCCAGTGAGCAGCCGTGGCCTTGACTTGCGTGCGCTTGCACACCCGTACACCTCATGAGGCCTGCAGAGGCTCTTGCGGCTGCTGAGGTTGTGCTGTGGTCACTCAGGGCCTTGCAAGTGCCACCTGCTCTGCCTGGAGTGCTCTACCTTCACCTGCCTTCCTTCTAGTCCCATCCGAGTCACCTCTTTCAGATGCCCTCTCTGCTTTCCCCTCCCCAGCCCCAGGATAGGTGTCTCTTGTAGTCCTCCCAGAACCCTCTTCCTTCCCCATCCCAGCTTGGTGTGTGATGGTTTATCTGGTGTCTCAGGAGGGAGGGCTGCTTTTATTTCAGTCGTTTGTGTCTCTTCGTGCCCAGTATGGAACTTGGCTTATGGGAAGTACCCAGTAAGTAGTTTGTGAATGAATAGATGAGCTATGCTATTTAGGTTTATGAATTGGAAACTGTGGCTAATACAGAGGTTTTGAGTTTCTGGCATTATGTTAACTATGTGTTAACTGACCTACCCTCAATTTACAGTACATTTCATTTTCTGTGTTCCCTTTGGTATTAAGTTTCTGAGTGTAGTATGCCCCCATTAGATTACAAACTTTCTCTAAGTGAAAACGATATGTGATTCATGTCTCTCTCATAGTGCCTTGCACCTCACTGGATCTCACTCAGTGGCCTAACCCAAGCGATGTTGACGCCTGATGAATCTAAGTGTCATCCATAATCAGTCCTTGTCTTCATCAGTTGGTTCCAACCCCTTCGATGCCCAGACTCTGCCACCCTGCGGGGGAGCACTTTCCCATTGGTTTCTTCGTCCTATGTTCCAATGTGCCAACCAAAATAGAGACGTCAGTGGCATGCAGTGGTCTCTTGCGCTCAGACTTCATCGGTTTGGAAGCTAGGGTTGACCAATGCTGACAAGAAATAGAGGGATTTAGTCTAACCCAAAGAGCTGTCAGCCTGCAGGAAGCAAAGCTCTCGCTAGCATATGATTTTGTGGTGGGTTTGGTGATCCTCTGGAAAGTCAGGAGCTAGACGACAGGGGGAGGAGTGTGCCTGGTCTCCAGTTAGATCATTTTTCCTCAGTAATTTGCCTTTCGAGTTTCATTTGTTTGGAATTTCCTGAGATTTTGATCTTGCCAGAAAGTTCCTAGCAAAAATTATGGGCAGGTTAAAAATCACTATTTTTAACTTTTTTTCTTAATATATTATGTACAGGCGTAAATATTGTTGTATTATTTTTGGTTCTCAGCTCTCCCCATCTTCTGGATCTTACGAAATGAGTGTTATTATTTGAATGGTGAACGGGAGGAAAGGCATAAAAATAAACTTAAAAGCCCGGTTCTTGCCGAGGCAAGCTCGACTTCCCAGCTCGGAGCTGAACAGCATGTCTATTCTTGTGAAGAAGGGGTATTTATGGTTTGGCTTCTTGTTGCATTTGATTTTTTTTTTCCCGGGCTTGTTTTTTAACTGGAATTTTTGTATGAAGATGATCAAATTTAGAATAAAAGCACTTAATTTCATAGTGTGCAGAGCATTCTTCTGTTCTTTTCTAACTGGAACCCCTTGTGTAAATAACTTAGAGCAAGGAGTGAAGTGAGGTCCGCTGTGATTAGTGGTCACAGAGCAGACCTGGGCCCAAAGGGAATCCTCCTCTTCCTGGCCCAGGATCCTTTGCACCACTTTCCCGGAGCCTCTGGCTGACTGAGTCTCAAGGAAAGACATTTCCTCTCCAAACCATCACTCACTGCCATCTAGAACATGAGTCCCGTGTTTTTAAACATGCCTTTTACCAAGATTGAGGGCCGGGGAGTTAGCTCAGTGGTTCCTGCGCCTGTCTTGCAAGCGCAAGGACCCGGGTTCGATCCCTGGTAACCACATAACAGTACTGGGTGTGGAGACTCACGCCCAGCAGCAATCAGTACCACATACCACAGTGGCGGGTGTGGTGGCTCACGCCTGTAATCCCAGCACTCGGGAGGCAGAGGCAGGAGGATTGCTGTGATGTGAGTTGGAGGCTGAGCTCAGGGCCAGCCTGAACCACAAAGTGAGACCATGTCTCAAAAAACCTCAAAACAAAACAAAACAAAACAAAACATTAAGCAAAACAAGATTGAAAGCCATCGGTAGAACGGTTAAGAACAAAGTAGAACTCAGGCTTTAAAAACAGAATTGTTAGCAAAAGTCTCATAAAAATTGTTGCAGATTGTGTGGAAAATGTGAACACTGAATTCCTCACATTGGGTTCTGACAGACTTTTGGGGCCCACATTGCATCTTGTGTGTGAGTTCCCACTCCAATAGTCTTTGCCCTGCCTTCCCACTTCCTTGCTTCCTTCCTTCCCACCCTCCTCTCCCGTGACTACCACAATAACCACTAGCAATTATAAACATGTCGGATCTTGAGGCTGCTGCCCTATAAGGATATAGAGCATATGGTGTTGGCTGTAAACGTGGTAACCAAACTCTGTGGGTTCTCTCCATGTGTGCCTTGTGACACTTGACTGATGGCAAACTAGCAATAATCTGCTTTGTCTGGTATCTAATCTGTCATAGTTAGTTTCTGCCTCTGTGTTTAAGGGGTACCCATACCCTGCCAGTGCCAGTAGAGGACAGAGGATTGAAGCAAGCATGTGGTTAAGTGGGTTGGGAAGATGGTACTAAACAGTGGAAAAGCCAACTTCAGTAAAATAGAACAGGCTGTGTTCATGAGTTGTTATTTTTTGTTTGTTTTTAAAAATATCTTTTCTAGGGGGCCGGGGAGTTAGCTCAGTGGTTCCGGCGCCTGTCTCGCAAGCGCAAGGACCCGGGTTCGATTCCCTGGTAACCACATAACAAG
>PVIR01030038.1:0-20707 GCA_004026965.1 Petromus typicus
CCTCAGTGGTAAGTCTGATCAGCCGTTAAATAGGTAAGTCTTTAAACAAGGCATATCTGTATGAGTGAGATCATGTGACATTTGTCTTTCTATGGCAGGCTGAAATCTTAACTTCCTCATTTTAAATCGCTACATTCAGCTGAAGACTGTTATGCCCACGTAACAACTCCCAGGTGGAGGTATTCTTAATTTTCATGAACCAGAAGGAGGATGAGGAGAAAAGTAGCAAATACAGAACAATAGTATAATTCTAGTCATCTTCCTGTCTCTGTCCACTTCTTTTTTAAAAAGCAAATGGCAGAAAACAGTGAAAGAAAGCAGAGAAAGTGGGACAGTATGTATTTTTGTTGACATTTCCAGCAAGTGGCAGTTTTCCCATGAGTACAAGAAAAAATACATAAATAAAAGTCAAGCCTCAAACTAGAATTGGTACTCAGAGCATATCAAGAATTCTCGAAATCAATTTTTTAAAAGTGTTATAGAAAAATGGATAAAATACGTGGTAAGGATATACAGGAAATCCAAATCAGCTAATAATGAAGATGCTGGACATTACTGTAATTGCCAAGCTGACAATTACAAATGTATTTTTACCAGATCATAAACATAAACATAAAAAAGAATCACAAGTGTAGTTGAGGAAAAAGAAGTCAATAACTTCTGGTGACAGGAGAGATTTATACAACATTTTAAAGAATTTTTCAGTTTTTGGTGGCTATAGCTTTCATAATACATGGTAACAATTTCTCTTCGAGGAATATTATCCAGAGAAATTCTCATCAGTACACATGGAAAAAGCTAAAAAATGCTCACTGAACCTTTATTAGTGTAACATAAATCCAAAGTTACTCAAATCCCCAACAACTAATTTTTGTGTATTCATACCACACAGTATTTAAATACCATAGAGATTTAAAATGAGCTCTATGGATAAATCTAAAAATACCTAATGCTAAGCAACTCTAGTTGCAAAAGGAATACATATAGCACAGCATAATTCATGTAGAGTTTTAAGCCATGCAGAATAATTGTGCTCATTTATATTTATATACACACAAAATATGAAAGTTAAAAATACTGACCAAATTCAAGAATCAGATCACCTCAAGAGGGGAAAGTAGGAGGAGGAGAGCATACAATGGCCTTAATTTTTATCTGACATAAATTATTTCCTTCAAAAATGAGGCTACAAAAAAAAAAAAAAGAAAACATGGGAAAAACACTGATTTACAAGAGCTGGATTGTAAGTACTTGGGTGCATGTTTTGTGTCTTCTGTGTTTGAAATGTATCAAATAGAAAGGAAAATTTGACTTTAAGATACGTTTAGTTTACTGTGTTTGCTATTGTGCTAGAGATCTCTGAATATTAAATTTATGCAAATCTTGGTTTTTAGGAACTCCCTGCTCTGGACAGGAACTTTCCACAATGGGGGAATAGAGTCACACACCTTTCTCCACTTGAAATCCATTATTGTTTTGGAATAAACCAAAGGAGAGTTTTTGTTTTCTTGATCCTATAAATAGTTCTAGCCGCTGAGAGTAGCTAACCCAAGTGAAAACAAAACCCATCTAGGTTTTGACTGGATCTGAGGGAGGAAAGTAGTTGGAGGCCACAATGGTAAGAAACCTAATTGTGAAATAAGGCTTTATCAACCTGAATCTGCTACAAGAACATTTTGTCTGAAGAATAGATAAGACAATATGATTTGTAGGTAAAAATAACATTAATCACAAGAAAAACTCCATCTGTCAGAAGCATGCTCATTAACAGATTAACAAGAAAATTGCTTAGAAAATTTCCTTGCCAATAAAAATTTAAATTAGAATATTTTCAGAAAAGTAACTGAGAATGTTTTTATCTTTGAAACAGACATACTTTTATGAGAAAAATAAGTGGTTTGTTCACTCTACTTATTTTCATTCTAATAAATGTTAAATGATCTAAGTAAATTTCAGTGAAAATAACATAAATTCAGATTTAATGTTGTCACTAAAATCAATTTAAATCAAATACATGCTTGGACAGCTGGCATAAAATAGAGTAAACATTTACTTCAATGTGTCACAAACAAATTGGCTTTTATTCAGTTAACTCCACGGTGAGTTATTGAGAAGTGAAAGCCCTGTGTGGGGCCCAGGGAGGAAATGTTATGGCACCTTGGAGACTGTTGAGAGCACTCAGGGAAGCACTTAAGGAAATAAAGATGATGGCAAATGATTGCATGTAGATATAAAACTCAATCCTTATTTTTATTGAAAACAGGTCTCTGAAAAGAGGGTAACATTTTTTCTTTTATTGTTTTGTCATCTGGTAGGTGATATAGACTTATTGCGGTAGGTCAACACTAAGCACACTTGGTTTGTAGCAGTGGTGTCCACATAGCAATGTGCTAATGGCTGGGAAAAGGAAACATTCAGTATGACAAGGAGCCTTTGTCTCTGAAAATAATAAATTCAACTTTGTTCATATTAACTGAGAAAACATTTGTCTAAATGAAATGATTCATTTAACCCAATATAAAAATTGCCATTGAAGAAAAAAGAACCCCAAAGGAAAACTGTCTACTAACCTCAGGGTATCAAAGGAAGAAGCAATAATTTATTTTACAGCCTGTGTGTGGCAGCAAAGGAGACATTCTATTGCTTTATATACAACATCCCTTTATTCTTTAGGGCAAGTGTATCACATGTATGCTGTTTTCCCTATTTACAACTTGGTAAAGGCTGGAGTGATGTTTAATATGTTGCTTAGTAGCCTGAAGTTCATAAGTGATGAAGCTGTGATGGAGAGAAGAAATCAAGATTAAGCCCAAAGTACATAATCCCTGTAATATTCTCTTATTTTTTAAGGTTTTATTTTGTAGAATGTTCAGAATGCAAGCTTTGCTAACCTTGCCCATAACTTATAATTACAGATATGCTGTACTGTCATTGTAATCATTTTTACAAAGCCATTATTTTATTACAAAGACCATGCACTTTACTTACAACAAGTGCATGTTACCTTTCTTTGATATCTTCTAGGTTTAAAAATAATAACCCTTGCTTAGTTTGTGATTATTGCTTGTGGGCATTGTTCTAAGTGCTTGAAACTTACAATAATCTTTTGAGATAAATGTTCATACTTTTGTATTTTACAGATACTAAAATTGGGGCTTAGGTAATATCTTCAAAATCTTGCAACTAGAAAATGCAAAGCTGGATTCATATGTCTGAAAATGCATTTGCCATGTATAACTAACCACAAACTTTTACTGCATTAATTTTCAAAGCTTTACTAGTAGAGTAGAACATGTTTTCATGTTTTTTTTTTAATTATCTTTATTGGTACATTAAATATACACATCATGATTGCACTCCATAATGGGGATTTGTACCAGTATAAGACACAACTTAATTCTCATTTTTTCCCATAGCCCCACCCACCCTACCACCCCCCCATATATATAAAATTTGTTAGAGATCTACTGATAACTATCAGTTTTTCTGCTGTGTAACAAGTAACCATCAAACTTAGCAGCTTCAAATTGTTATTTAGTACTATTCATGAATCTTGGGTTGACTAAATCTAGCAGGGCACCTTGGCCTAGGACTCTTACCAATGTCTCTAATTAGACATTGTGTCTAATTCTCTTTTGCATAGAAAACTATAGAAGAATATCTTAATAATAAATATATATTTTAGTCTTCCCTCCCCATTCCAGGAGCAGTGCTCCTAAAACTTTTCTGATTTTCTGACCAACAAAGGAGCTATGAAAATCTTTTTTTCTTATACTTAGTCTTTGACTCCAGTTCTTGACAGAAAGCTCTTATGTGCACTGTGTTTCCTTGGGGAGAAGAATACCCTTTATTCTAATAAGGCAAATGCTGGTGTGCTCCTGGATGAAGTCCAGTAACCAATGAAACAAAATTTAAGGCTTTGAACTTTCACCACACCCAGCCTTCTGAAATGAGCAAGGGGTGGGAACAGACTTGATAATCAATTCTGTCTATATGATGAAGCTTCTTACAGCAGTCTCCAAAGTACCCAATGTGGAAGGCTTCCAGCTGATGAACACTTTCATGAGTTGGGAAGGTGATGAAACCCAACTCCACAGTGACAGGAACTCCTGAGCTTAGACACTTCCAAAGTTACCCTACAATTTCTTTAAAAATATATAGATCTTCGTTTATATTCTTTATCATGTCTTAGAGATATAATGGACTGGTAAATATGTTTCCTTAAGTTTTGCAAGCTTTTCTCGCAAATCAGATCTGAGAAGGTCACAAGTCAGTTGGAGGTTATAGACAGTCTAGAAACACACTAGTGGCTACTAGCAGCTAAAATGTGGAGAGACAGACAAGGGGACTGAATTTTCATCTGAGCTCATGGTTGCACTTTGCATTGACTCGGCACAGTGTCAGAATGGAAATGACTTATAGGAAACCTGGATGGTGCCTCAGAATTGCTGAGTGTGAAGATCTCAGAATTGTTCTGAGTTAAGTGTTGAGAACCCAATGGGGGAAAACAGATTTTTTTTTTCTCTCTTATTACCATAGCTCTCATGGCAGCCGCAAGAGTCTCACAGAACAACAATAAAACCACTGTAGTCTGGGCCTCAACAGTACATTGACATTTCTAACTCTTTTTTTTTTTTTTATAGACAAAAGCAAATCACTTACTTGAACTCAAATTACAAAGTAAAACATTATTTACTGTCTGTGTGCATTAAACTCCAAAATAATATTAGGAAGTTAAAAATTTAGAAAGGGATGAAGGAAACTGGAATTGTGAGGATACAATCTACCACAATAGTAAATAGTAAAACTTTGTCTTTAACTCATAAAAAAGAGCTGGAATAAAGGGCAGAATATTTTACCCATGATAGAGAGTTAGTTTGTCTTAATTATTTTTCACATTGCTGAGATAAACTATGTGAGGTTTACCAGTGAAAGGAGGAAAAGTTCATGTCAGCTTACAGTTTGTAGAGGCCTGTTATGTTTATTTACATAAATCTAAAAGACTTTTAAGTATGTACATTATTAATTTTTTCACTCTGAAAGAAATTATTAACTTTTAAAGTTTGTTTTCTGTAGGAAGATATGTTGGTCAGTTTCAGTTCCTGTAACAACATGCACTGGACTGGATAACTTACAAACAACAGAAGTTTATTGCTTACAGTCTTGGCTGATGGGAAGTCTCAGATCAAAATGCTAGCTGACCTAGTGTCTGAATAGGGCTTTCCGCTGCATGTTGGCACCTTGCTGCTGCATCTTCAGAGGTTGAATAGGATGAACAAACTCAATCATCTTTTATAAAGACAATAATTCCACTAATGGTTGTCTATCCTTGTATTTTAATCAGTACCCAGGTGTTTCACTCTAACACCAATTAACTAAATATGAAACTTCAGCATATGACTTTATGGTAAACACATTCAAGCCCAAGTAGAATTTTAATATTATTTTATTAATATTTTTCACTGAGAGATAAAGCGAAAAGATGATATTTCCCTTGCTTTTTGCATTGGAAACTTTAAGGATATTTTATAAATTAGAGTTACACAAAATTCAACATATAAATCAACTAAACCAAAAAATATAGTCTTCTGCTTCTAATGAGCAAGACTTTTCCTTTTTTTTTAGTTTTTTGAGACAGGGTCTCACCTTTATAGTTCATGCTGGCTGTGAACTCATAATAAAGTCCAGGCTAGTCTCAAACTCATGCAGTCCTCCTGCATCTGCCTCATGACTGCTGGGATTATAGGTGTGAGCCACCACGCCTGGCCTCTAATTAGTGGGTTTTACAGAGAATGGATTCAATAATAGTAAAACTGTCTTTAATTCATAAAAAAGGAGCTGGAATAAAGGGCAGAATGTTTTACTTATGATAGAGAGTTAGTCTGTCTTAATTATTTTTCACATTGCTGAGATAAACTATGTGAGGTTTACCAGTGAAAGGAGGAAAAGTTCATGTCAGCTCACAGTTTGTAGAGGTCTCTGTCTATAGTTGGCTGATTATAAGGCAGCAGCATGGTAGAGGGCATCACAGAGGAGACACCATCAGCTGCAGAGCAGGCAAGAAGAAGGAAGCAGTGAGCATAATTCCTTCACTTCTTCTTGCATTACTTCCAGGCATTCAGTCCAATGACTGTGTCACCCATACCAAGGGTGGAGCTTTTCATTATTCACCCAGAAAAGTGCTAAACCAGTCAGTGAACTAATCCAATTGTCATACCCTTCATGTGTATTCACATACTTTATTCCACATTTACATACCCTAGATCCAGCTACCCTCAAAGAGCCCCATCTGAGTGCATAAGGCTTTTAGGTACATTCAGACACAACCATAACTTCTTGGTCAAATGATGGTAGAGTTAGTTACACATTAGTTGCTTCTCTTTCTCTTTGGGAGGAGCACCTGCAGATGGAATACTGTATCCATGGACCTATGATTCCAAGTAGTCCATTTACATCACAATTACCCACATCCTGAATCTAATCACCTGTATGCTGAGCATGTTTCACTCAGACATCAAACACATTCATGGATCCTCAATTTCTTGGCTAATATGGACAAGTAAGAAAAACAGGTAAACAGCATTCCTTGTATTGATGCTTCTGGCTATTTCAGAAGAAAATACACACATATGGCACATAAATTTTCCCCAATTCTTTCCCTTTTAATCTTGATTTTGATCATAACTTTTAGACTATTGAAAAATTTAAAATAATTATGCAAGTAAATATACAAATAATCTTTGTGCATTTAGCCTTCAGAAAAGAGTTGATAATCTCTCCTTCATCTTGTGATTTTTTTTCTCTACTTTACCTTTAGGGAGGAGACAAAATGACTATGAATTGCCTCAGTAAATTTTTTACATAACAGAAATAACATTTCTAGGTAAGTGATTTTTAATTGCTGTTTTCTTTCATAAGATTACATTAGTTGCATTATTAATGAAATTAGCACTTAGAATATATTTTATCCATATCTAAAGTCATTCTAGATGATGAAGAGTCTATTATTTTTCAAAGTTGTTGTAGTGACTTATTTTGTAATAAAAATCTGTGATGTTAACCTAGTGGTCATAGACTGACATAGGCCCTCCAACCAGATAGCTTGGCTCCAATCCCTATTGAACTACTTATTAATGCTCTGATTTTGGAATGGCTGATTAAGTGCTCTGTGTCCCAGTTTCCTCATGTGAAAACTAGAGATAATGACAAAACTGACCTCCATCTTTGATATGAGAAGCACATGAGACAGTGCATTTCTTTAAGACTATTGGCACATCATGTGATTTCAATGCATGCAGGTAATTATTGCTGTTATTAAAATATGAATGGGAAATTGCTATTATATTTAACCTTATCCCATTTAATAAACCTATGAAATTGCACATATTTTGTGCTAAAACATTTATAGTATTTTTTTAAATTGTGCATTATTGATGTTTCTTTATAATACCAGTTATTCAGCATTTATTTCATTTTACTTGATTTCTTTCACTATGTCCTTTCAGTCTTCTACTTGGTTCTCTTCCATGTCTGTTTCTTTTGCTTTTCTCCTTCTGTGTTAGTTACTTTTCTCTTATTGTTGAGACAAAACTCTTGACACCAAAAATTAGAAGGGAAGAGGTTTATTTGGTTTATAGTTTACAGAGGTTTAAGTCCATAATCAGTTGGCTGCAAGGCAGAGATAGCAAACAGACATCACAGAGGAGAAAAAAATATAGCGCTCACAAGGAAGCAAAGGTCACAGCAGAGTTGCATCTTTCTGCCTCTCTATTTTATTCAGATTAGTGGGATCAAGCTGGTGCCAAACCAAAGACCACCCTGTAGTGCTTTAGTATTCACATGCCCTTAAACCCAGGGTCATGCAATCCAGATTTAATTCTCTCTGCAAAAAAAAGGCCTCCTTCATCTGCATGAGGCTTTGGGGGGACATCTAAACAAAGCCACAACACCTTCTCACTCTGTCTGAGATTTACCTTGTGTAAGTCTATGACGGTGTCCACTAGAGCACAGGGAGACCATTCCAACTTTATATTCATTCCTGGCTCCACAGAGCATCCTCTCCTGTAAGTCCCCCATGTCTTTTCAGTTCACTTCACTGCTCCTCACCACAGTTTTATTAATCTGCTACTCTGAACCAAGTCTTGAAGGGAGCTTTGGAAGTACAAGTAATAACAACCCCAAAAGCTCTCCATCTTGGAAATCTATGAAGTATGATTTTAAAAAAAATTACAATGAATGTTTTAATTTTTGAAACAATTTTACAGTAAAAGCCACATTGCCATTAGTGTTCCTCAAAATACTCCATTGCATTTTGAACACGCTGATCCTATAGTTCTTGCCATTTCAGATTCTCAGTGTTGAGTGTGATCATGATGTGTATGAAATGTACTGATAAAATCAATTTAAAAACCTACAATTTCACTGTATATTCCTTGCTGACCTTGAACTGTCTGTGTAGCCCAGCTTGGCCACAAATTCAGGGAAATCCTCCTATGTTAGACTCCCAGGGGGCTAGAATTGCAGGGACAGCACCACCACCCTTGGTCACTTGCCACTTTCTGAATCAGGTTTAGGGGACTTTTTACATGAGTGTCTTTGGATGTATTGTCATGGCTGATTTGATGATATGAGCTGGCTCTTCATATTTATATTTTATCATGATTTTGACTTTGAGGTAGAGCCAGAATTCACACGGTGCCAGATCCATCAGATAAGGTGGGTGAGGACACACTGATTTTTTTCATAAGCCTGACTCTCCACCGAACATTACTTGGCATGATTATCTGCTATATTTGATAATACTTCTTAAACATACCCACAAAATAAGACTTCTAGAACTGCTACAAAGAGTGACGATGATGGAATAAGTGTTTTCAAAGCAAGAGAGAATGTTTTGAAAAGGATTAATGGCAATATCTCTTTTGCTGTAAGAATTTTAAAAAATATAAACATTCACTGTATATTTTGATGATCTTTGCTGCCTCTATTGTGTGTGTTAAGAGGAGAGGACATGTGAATGTGCCTGGACATTCCGGGTGGGCCTAGGCATAGGCTTCTTCCAGAGCAGGGGACTGATGAAGGGTCTTAGTAGAGGCATGGAGAATGAGTATGAAGAATCTGGGTCGAAAAAGAGCACCTAGAAATATTTATTATGTGTAAGAATAATGTTGGTAAAGCTGAGGCCACAGAACCATGTATAGCCCAGCAGAAATAGATAATTCATAGTCACCAAAGCACAAAGGATAGAGTGAACTAAAGCCAGTATTCTTCTTTTTTAGTCTTTCTTGATGGCTCCTGAGAAAAAGAAAAACTTAAAATAGTGTGATGGGTAACAGAGATACAAAGAGATATTATGAAATATAATGTCAGATTAAAAGTAACCTTGCTATTTCTTCATACTCTAAGAAGTGACCTGAAGTCAATGACTTTGATTCCTTGTTTCTCCTGCTTCTTTGCTTCATTACAAAGAGAAGAAGTATGATACTGAAAATTTTATAAAACAAAACTAATATCCAGGAAGCTTGAAGTAGGAAGAGAGCAGAGAATCTCCTGTGCTGGTGAGAGATTTGGAAAGTTTGGTATGTGAGAGTGGAAAAAAATGTCTAGAATAGCAGCCATTATTAAAACAAGGAAAGTAGGCTGGGCTGGAATTTCCTGTTAGATTTTATTTTATTTTCTATTAGGTTTTCATGTCTCCCTAGACCAGGCCACTGACTAGAACTTTTTTGTAAGATGACAGAAAAATCATTTTGAGTTTTTGCCTAGACTGCACTTAGAAGCATGTGTCATATATTTATAGATAGATAGGTATATAAATTATTAGAGATTTATTTTGCAATATTAATTTTCAATATACTCTATTACTGTGGTGATGTCCAGTAGGGTGCTGAGTTTTTACCAGATCCAGCTAAAAAGGAAACAGTTATCAATAATTTAGCAAATATTTCTGATCTAATTCATCTTCAAATTTGATGAAAAGAACTAAAACTAAGTAGTTGAACTACTTTGTAGGCTGAAACTTAAAAGATGTGGGGCCAGGGATTTAGCTCAGTGGTTCTGGCACCTGTCTTTCAAGCGCAAGAACCTGGGTTCGATTCCCCAGCAACCACATACAATACTGGGTGTGGAGACTCACGCTCAGCAGCAACCAGTGCCCCATACCACAGTGCTGGGTGTGGTGGCTCACGCCTGTAATCCCAGCACTCAGGAGGCAGAGGCAGGAGGATTGCTGTGATGTGAGTTTGAGGCTGAGCTCAGGGCCAGCCTGAACTACAAAGCGAGACCCTGTCTCAAAAAAAAAAAAATGTGAGAAAACATTTCCCCATCTATAGATATAAATACCAGCCCACATAGTTGAGTTCCGTTCTGCATGAGTGCCCTGAAGATTGTGTGCAGTATACTGAATTGCATTTGGTGCTTGGAATCATTTTCTCACCACCAATACATCTTCAAAGAAACTAACATGGGGAAAAATCAGACATGAGAAAGTCATTGAATTTCAATCAGCAATTTATTATATGCATTTCAAATGTGGAAGCAATTACCTCTAAATTTTTTGGAATTGAGTTTCATCAGAGAAATGCAAATGATTATATATAGCCTTAATTCATCTTATGGCCTTTAAAAAAGCCTAACCCCTGCTGGAATTATTCTGTCTTAGGCTTGACTGTTCTCCTACAGTTGTGGACTTTCTAGAAGAAAATGTCTTTTTTAGTCACACGCACAAACTTTTCACTCCTTCTAGATTGCTTCTAAATAGTTTAAAGAGAAAATGTGCTACCAGTTACACATATCTTAAAGTTCACGTCAGTGATTTTCCTATCAAATCCAATAACTGTCTTCTTCACCTTACCCACTCTTCCTTATAGATTCAAAGAATTGCTGGAAAGAATGGGAAAAGCACACAAGCAGAAGTGATACATTTTTGACCACACATAAAGATCGGGTCCTAAACTTGGAGGACAAATAGATAGTTATAAAATTTAAACCCTGGCAGAAATATTATGTGAAAGTTGAATGTAAGATGAAAGAGTCATTTGGTTCCCTTCCTATTTGCAAAAGATCTCTCTCTCTTTTTCCTAATATATTTTACTGTGGTTTATAATTTATTTACATGTTAGGTTTCTTTCATAAAAGGAACCATGCAATATTCCAACTTGGTCATCTTATTTATTTACTTCTTACATTTTAATTTTTGTTAATATAGTCACAATGGAGATGCCTTAAAAAACTAAAACTAGAAATTGACCCAGGTAACTTCCTGGGAGAGATGAAGACATCATTTTTCATTTGTTTACTCTTGCCATATACTTTGGGCAGCTACATGTTTAACTTATACAGTACTGCAAAGTGACAACAAAAATAACTTCCCATAGATGGAAAAGGCCAACCCAAATGTTTATCATTTCTTGTATCTAACAAAGAAATTATATTATTCTGTAGCTATTTTAGATTCTGAAATACTCTTTGAACCACTCACAACATCTTAGGGGGTTGCTACTAATAACTGGACATTGACTTTTTTATTTACTTTAAAATTTTTTTTAATCTTTATTGGTACATTACATATATGTATCATGATTGCACTCCATAATGGGGATTTGTACCAGTATAAGACACAACTTAATTCTCATTTTTTCCCATAGACCTACCAACCTTACCGCCCCCCCCATATACATAAAATATGTTTCCTTACTTGTTTGTTGCAATCTCATCATTTTCCCCCCTTCTCCCTATTTTACTTTGAGCATTTTCTATTTCACAATATATAACATACAATTCTAGGACTCATTTACATCTTTATTTTCTCATACCAGAGAAACGATGTGATATGTACCTATCTGTGCCCTATTTATTTCACTTATGAGGATATCCACAAGGTATGTCCATTTAAGTATAAATGATTCAAACTTATCTTTTTTATGGCAGAGTAATACTCCATTCTGTAGAAGAACCACAGCTTTTTGATCCAGTCTCCAGCTGATGGACACTTGGGTTGTCTCCAAGATGTAGCAATCACAAATTGGGCTGCTATAAACTTGGGTGCACATATGTCACTGTGATATGAGTCTTTTAATTCTTGTGTGTATATACCTAGCAGGGCAATGGCCAGATCAAATGGGACCTCCAATTCTAGCTTTTTGAGGAATCTTCAAACTGATCTCCAAAGGGAATCAAATCTCTTACACATGAACATGTTATATTTATGGGTGACATGTGACTTTCCTTCTTTGAAATTTATGTTTAGCGTCCCTATTTTCTTAATAAAAATCAGTGATAAATGTCAAGGAAAGATATTGACTCAAAATAAGATTTTCTGTAAAAAAAAATTCGGTGAAATTTAGGAAAAACATGGGCGACACTTTATCAACAGATACTATAATAATATGGAAGACAAAAATTGGATCTCATCTGAACGTTGCCAGTACAGTAATGACTGAAATTTCAATAAATCATTTAGCTGCTTGATTTAAATAATGTTCATTTCTTGAAGAAGGAGCATATCTGAGCATATCTGAGATATATGTTATCTTCATATTTCAAGAAATGACAAAAATGAAATCACCTTCTTCATAATAGTAATATAAATGTATTAAATATAAAGGAAGCAGGATTTAATGAGTATTAAGTAAAGTGTTAAAAGTAAAAGAACACATTTTATTTTAAAAGCTAGCATTAATTCATTGGATACTGACTTTAGAGGGTTAAGATAAAAATCTCAAAGGAAAAACATGACAAATGTGACTTATGATAGTATATTTAGTTCTATATAATCACAAATAATGTGAAAATTTTTCCCAGAAAGTAATTTGGCTTTTTAAAGAAGGATCACACTTCTGCAATATATCTATGAAAGAAGTTCTTTCTACTTGCCAGAAAGTTAATTCTGTTGCTGAGAAGAAATACTTCCTTGCGTGTGCATATGATGTAATTATATTTTGATACACAGGTACCAAAACGCTAGCATGTTCAGTGAACATTTGAGGTGATTTGCATGCAGAACCATAGTCCATACAGTGAGAAACGGATGTCCATGCAATGTGCGAGTGGTGTGTTGTAACACATGATGGCTGTTCCTGCCATGCTAAGGGTATTTAAAGCAAGAGTGATTTATGCAATTTTTAGAGACTGAGTAGTTGGTGTTCATGGTTACAGCTTCTGTCTAGATGGCTGCCCTAAGCTTCACGGGGTCATGGGTGGAGTTTTTGGAGGTGGCTAGATTTAGAGTGTGGATGCTGGGATCAAGGTTGTAATGCTGGGACTGATGCATAGGGCAGTGCTAAGATTAAGACTTCCTCACCCTGGATGTGAGTGCTTCCTGTGCAAAGGGTAGAATCCTGGATAAAAGATAAGGGGCAGAGAGGACGACGCTGCTGCATGTCACTTGTAGCTTGCTGCTTTTGCAGCCTTCTGCCTGCAGCGAACTGTTTTCATTTTCCCCTTTGGCCACGGCACCCTGCCTTGGAGCGAGCTAGTTATGGACTGAAATCTCTATAAACTATGAACTAAATAAATCTTTTTCTCCTTTAACTTTGTGTTTCTTGTATTTTGTCCCAGCAAAAAAAGGACCAAGACATTAACCCATAAGATAATAAATATATAAATAAAAATCTGTTTTTGGTTTTCTGAATTTATGCTGGCTTGGAACTCACTGTGATCCTCCTGCCTCAATTTCTAGAGTGCTGGGACTGGAAAGGTGTGCCACCACATCTGGAGCACGAGTCAAATTTGAACAGCAGTATAATAATTTGTATATTTTTTATACATTAATATCTTCCTATATTTGTATTAATCGTTTTGTTTAAATAATGATATTTATGTTACATAGAGTGTCTGAAAATGCTTCTTTTGCCTTCAAGAATGAAAAATAATCTTCCTGGGTAAGGAGCCTTTATTTCTAAATTGAATATGTCCCTTAATGTCCTGCTGACATGAAATATTATAAGGGAGATGAATTAAACAACAAATGGTTTAGAAACAGCTAGACATTTGCAGCAGCAGGACTATTTATATACATGGAAGGGACTTAGGATTTAGATGTCTTTGAATTAATGCCTATTCTTAAAAATAGTTTTTGTCATTTGTTGATTGAAACAATTGAGCTAGATGATTCCCACAGAACATTCCAATTTTCAGACTTCATATTTTGTTGCTGCATTTTATTTTGCTAGAATGTGCTTCAATAGTAGTTACTATATTAAATAAATGTGTAGTAACTAACGAAAGGATAGGGAAAAGAAAACCTTTGAGAAAATCTACATTTTATCATAGGTGGTTAATAATTTTGTTTTAAACAAGGAGAGATTATATCACATTTTTATTTTGTTGGAGTAAAATTTACCATGGAAACTAGAAAACTTTTCAAGTGATTGATGATATTAGGTATGATTTTCTGTAATTTATTGTGTGTGTGTGTGTGTGTGTGTGTATATATATATATATATATATATATATATATATATATATATATATAAATCATTCATAGTATATCAGTTAGAGATATGATTTTTTTTACAATAGATTTCTAGACTTTACTCATGTAGTTTAATTAAGTCTTTATGCCCATGAAATAAATACTTATTTCTCCATTCTCCCAAATTTGGCTCTTTTACATAAGGAGAAGCAGCCAGTATTTTTCTCTGTGAGTAGTTTATTACATCACCACACTGTTTTTAAGTTTGTTCAGAATGTCTCATGTTTCAGAACTTCTTTTTTAAAGCTGAACAGAATTTCATGATATGGGCATGCCACATTTTCTTTATTCATTCACCCCTGAACATCAATATGTTCACAGTAGATATCCAAGTACTATTGTAGTGTATGATAGGATGATAGAATCTGGATTTCTATTATGTGGTATGATTGAAGATGAGGATTGCTTTATTTCTTTTTATTTTCTGCAAAGGCTCCATATTGTTTTCTACAATGGCTGCACCACTTTACAATCTCCCTGACAGTGTCCAAAGAGTGTAATTTCTAATCTCTTGACAAAACTCATTTTTTAATTAATAGCCACTCTGACTGTGTAAGGTGATATCTCATTATGATTTTCTTTTGAATTTCAATAATAATGAATGATGGCCATTTGTGTGTGTTCTTTGGAGAAATGACTATTTATATCTTTAGAATATTTTTCATCAAGTCATTAATTTTTTACTACCAGTAACAGTTCTTTAAATATTCTGAATATTAATCTCATCACGTACATGTTTATCACATTCTGTTGACTTCCTTTTCACTTTCTTTATTGTTTCATGAAAAAAAAAACTTAAGAATGTAGAACAAAGCTGGAGAAACTACAGTTATAGATCTCAAAATATGTAAGAAATTAGAGTCATCTGAATAGTAGAATAGCGATATATACACAGCTATACAGAGCAGTCAAACAGGTACAGAAATAAATTAACATGTAGTTGGCTAATTTTCAAAGTGGACAGAAAGGATATATGTAATGGACATAGGATAATCTTTTCAACACAGAGTGATGGAAGAACTGGAGATATTCAAGTAAAGATTATAGTTGGATCTTTACTTACATCATTCACAAAAACACACCAAAATAAATGAGATACTAAAATGTTAAACTTCTAGAGTAAAGCAAAAGGGAAAATTTCCATGCCATGAATTTTGGCAATAATTTCATGATGATTTTGACAACAATTTTATGGTGATTTTGGCAATGATTTCATGGCTATGACAAGAAACACACAGGCAATAAAGCCAAACACAAACATGTAGAACTACATCAAGCTAGAAAGATTGCCAAGGAAGAGAAACAATTACTAGAATGCATGACAGAATTTGATTATTCAAAAGTTTTCAAAATCCCATGATATAATATAAGAAATTCAGACTGATATTAAAATGCTATCCAGGGCTGGAGATTTAGCTCAGTGGTTCTGGTGGCTGCCTTGCAAGCACCAGGTCATGAGTTCAATTCCCGGGAACCATATACAACAATACTGGGTTTGGTGACTCAGGCCCACCAGCAATCAGTACCACATACTACACTGCCATAGATGGTGGCTCATTCCTGTAGTCCTAGCATCTAGGAGGCAGAGGCAGGAGGACTGCGGTGAGTTTGAGGGTTGCATGGGCTACATAGTGAGATCAGGGTCCACCTTTCTAAAAAAAAAGTTGTCCAGTATATTTCAGTGCATAAAGAATACAAAAATACTTTGAGAAAATTCTTATCAATATTAAGGAAGTTTAGTTCTTGGTAATAGATAGTTCCAACTAACAAACATGAAAATATTCATATACACTTTCCTTTGAATTCACTAAACATTCAATCAGGACCTACCAATGTCAGTTCAACCATGCACATATTAGTAAGACTAACTTTTCTGAACTAACTTTTTGCCTAGAGCTAAGAAAATTTGCATTTTATTAATGTTTACTTGGATGAATACGAAGAAGGCTCTGGAATATATTAAGGATGTAGGAAGTGCTGAATAAATTGTATTTACTAATTCTGTGCAGAGGTAAGAGATCAGCATTACCAACAACGTATACTACACAAGGAAATAAACTGCAAATAATTTTAAATTAAAAAATGCTTCAATGATATAAAAACACAACAATGATTGGAACTCAGGTGTATGCACTTTGAGGCTCGAGTACTCCCTTTACTGTTGGAGTGTGGGAGTTTGTTATGGGAGTTGAAAGGATATTCTTGACCTTTATTTGTCCAGATGTGTTAAAATGTTGCAAGAAGAATTTGGAAATATCCAGTTGAACTGAAAGTTCAACATGTTTAACATATAATTTCACTTTATTCTGAATAATGTAAAATATACTTGCAAAAATAGAATAATCACATATTTGTTTGAACTCAGCAAGATCAGGGTCAAAACAGAGTCATAGGTAACATTAGGCAAATATTAAAAATATATCAAAAACTGTGATGACAAAGAGAAATATGTCAAAGTTTAAATAATGTTGAGACAACTTGTCCATGAATGTGACTCCCATGGAGAAAATTTAAATGGATGACAAAAATTTAAGGTGTTTAATAAAAAAGAAAGACAAATTGAAATATTTTATAGCTTGTACATTTAAAAAATGAATTACATCTCAAAAACAAATCCAGTGGAAAAGAATTTAGGTAAAAATGTACAAAAGTGACCCAGGGGATTCTGTCTAATACAAAACAATTTCATTTAAAAATATAAATGCCTATCTGTTGTTGTTTTTGTTTTGGGAGGTTTTTATGTATGATTCATTACATGTTACAAAATTCTCTCAAACATTGCTTTCATTATCAACAACTCCACTGAAGAAAGTCAAAGGCTATTGAGATGTTTTATGATTATACACCTCCAATATATTTCATGGAAGAAGAAGATAGCTTATACAGTCAGCGCGTCTTTGCCCATACTAACAGGAATCAGCCGGCTGGAGTGAAGAAATAATTTTGCTTCTAAGATCACAAAGAAAACACGAACAGTAAGTAGTCTCAAGGGTACTTAGAGAACTTCATGCACTCTGGAAGTCATGCCATGTGTTTTATTTCCCAGAACCCAGGTATTCTTTTTAAATGCTGTTACAATTTTTTTTTTCAGCAAAACATACTTTAAATTCGTCATTTCATGGAGAAGCCACATAGCAATGTTTTAAATAAGGGCCCATAAACGGATGGAACTCAAGGGAAATCAAAGGCGGGAAGGACACGTGTGCTCTCTTATAGAGTCAGGGGTTAGAATGGCGTCGCGGATGTGGGGTTCATGTACCTCACTTTGGAAATGCCACGAACCCAAGCTGTGGGAAGGTGTCTCGGGCATCCTGTGTGGTGGGAGCCGTGTCGGAAAAGGTTCTAGCCTGAATATACAGGGTCAGATTTTCCTTGGTGTGTACAACCCGTGTAATCTAAAGCAAGGCAGTTAATCTAGGGCTTCTGGGAAACAGTTTTCCTTCCCTGATGATAGCACAGCGGATCTCCTAAAATGTCCTAGGTCTGTTCTGTGACTCTTTTTGTTCTAATTTTTCTAGACTGAAGGATTAAAGTTTCCAACTCTGGAAAAGAAAACACATCCCGTGCACCTTCCCTTATTCTCTGCTTGTGTTGTCTGAAGTATTTCAGGACAATCAAATCCAAAATATTTTATTTGAAGAAGGGAGATTTCTATGCCATCTCTTTGGGTAGTAGAAAATGCCTAGAGAGGTAGAAACCAAAGGAAAGAATCATATGATCATTAGGAATTTCTATTTCTATCCTGGACTTATAAAATATCAGCCTGAAAAGTACAATAAGAAAAAATAAGCTTTGTAGATGGAAAATAAGCCCTGTGAGGCTGCCTTTAGAAAGTAAAAGATAACTTTTTAAAAAAGCGAGCCAATTTGTTGCATATTTATTATAATCTTTGTTAAACTGCTACAAAGAATTCCCTGCTTCATTTATATTATTATTCCCAGCATGTGCCAAACACATAGCAGATACATAATAAATACATGTTGAATGGATAATTTAATGATTTAAAGGATGGCTGATATACAAATACAAATATGAGAGCTATTCACTTTGTTTGCTGTATCTTAAAATATAACTCTTAGGAGTAAATTCCTGATGATCAGTTATTGAGAAGCCAGTTCTGAGCCTGCTGAAGATGTAAAGTATAGAAAACTCTGATTTATAAGTGATCAATTTTAAAAATAAACCTCAAATATATTATCCTTCCAGATAAAAAGTTATTATATAGCTATGAACCCTGGTAAATTTTCTACTTAATTTAGATATATAAACTTTTTGAAAATTTGGAGCAGACAAATGGGATTGTAAACTTTTAAGGTAATGGAACCATAGAATCTCTAAGCTGGAAAAGAACTCTAAATCAAAGCATTAGAATGTAGAAGTTTCTAACTTTTCAGGCTTATTCAACTTGGGATATTCTTCTTTTATCAGAATTTCCTGCAGACCTTCTCCTCCGCAACTACTGAAGGAGATTTCAGAATTTCCCTAACAAGAACTTTCTTCAGAAAGATGTGTGTCCTTCTACTGGGGTCAAGTTCTTTGTGACACAATATGATTGTTTTCTTGGACCTCAATAAAGTGACTTGAAAAGAATAGTCATCCTTCTTGATCGATAGAAAGTACCTTTATAAATCTGAAGACTGTAATGAAAATATTGTGCTTTACTGTACTCCTTACACCCAAATGCACATATTTCCCCATTACCTGGGTAGTTCTTAAAAAGGGAAATTGTGTGGAAAAACTGATGACTTTTGAGAGTCAGACAGATGTTTTTGGTTATCAGCTGTTGTCAGTGGAGCAAAAGGTGAGAGAAAAGTAACAGTTTTGCAGGATGAATGATAGAAAATGTAGCTATTGCTTATCATAGAAAAATGTAAGAAAATCACATCCAAATGACTAAGAAATATAAAAGGTATTGAAAGACAAGGGCATGGGAATGCATTTTAAGTGGAATTTAACCAGTCAGCATTTTTAATTAATTAGGAACTGGGTTTACATGTTAATCTGCTTTGGATAAAATCCTTGCTGTATTATTTACTAATTGTGAAAAACTTGGAAAGATGATACTTATTTTTTGTTTTCTTTCCTTTTTTTTTTTGCATTTTAGGGAATTGAACATGTGGCCTCAGGTACATGAAACAAGTGTTCTACTAATTGCTACTTTTCTAGTCCCCTAAATAAATATATATATAAGCTTCCCTTTTCCATGTGCATTATAGAAATGATACATACATACATACACATATATATATATGTATATATATATATATATGTATATATATGTATATATATATCACATATAAATTGATTATTGGTATTCTTGGCACATAGTAATTGCTTAGTGAATATTAATATTGTCAGAAGCATTGCAATTACTTTATCTCATGTGCTCACAGCAATGCATTGAAGTATGTACTATCGTCCTTCATCTACTCTCAGTTGAGATATTGGACCAGAGATACAGGAAGAGCAGGTCCTGTGCACTGTACTCTTCACAGAAAGCACAGCCACAAATGCTGGAGAGGGTGTTGGGCTGAGATATCTGTGCAAAGTAGACAGGTAAGAGTCAATGGCAATTGGTTTGAATTCCATTCACTTTGTATGTGTTTTGGCAATAGGCTAGTGTAATAAAGTACTCTCTGTAGTATAAATTCAGTCTGTAAAAGATTTGGTGACTCTGGATTTATATAACACCTGGGCTGGTCCTGGGAAAACAGTGCAATGGTGGGATCTTGTAATCTGATCTCATATTTCAGTACCGGGACCCCAACTCACCATCCACGTCACTGTCCCCGAGTGACCTGCCTGGCTGATGAGTGCAGAGAACAGTGTCACAAAGGAAGCCTAAGCATTCAGTGACTAATATAATGCATTAACCTTCTAGGGACCACTCACTGTCTTCTCCATGGACTGAGCTACTTCTTAGTTTTAATGTTCTCAATGCATTGTTTCAGATAGGAGCACATATTTTCTGAGTCTTCCATGAATGAACAAGTGAGTCAAGCAAGGGATTTTTCTAGAATTTCTTATAACACATCAAAATCTAATAAGATTTTGGAAAGAAAACAAAACACTAAAAATAAAAGTCTTTGTTTCTGGAATTTCTGTGTAGTATTTTGTGTATTAGGACAATTTTCTTGGTGTTTTCATTCACTTTCTTCAGCTATGATTAGAATGGTCTTGACAAGATAGTTTTCAAATTTTATTTAATTCTAAAATTTGCATATGCTTAAAATT
>PVIR01030039.1:0-20611 GCA_004026965.1 Petromus typicus
TCTATGTATGCTTTTATTAAAAATAGAACTATATTAAAGTAAAATTTCAACTATTCCAGGTGTTTTTACGTATACTACTTTTTTCAGAATTATGGTTAAGTAAAGGAGTACAAAGTTTGATTCTGTATTACCTCACCTTTTTAAAAAGGTAGCTATTTCAGTTCTTGCCTCCATAATCGAATATAAAATCCCAAATCCGATTTTATATTATTCCACTAGGAAAAAAATCTTGTTTGCTGTCTGAAGTGCTATTTTTCTTGCTATCAAACCACATTGCTCAATTCAACTATGAATTTTCCTGAGATTGTATGAGCAATCCTTTATGAATTAAAATTTTCACAAAGTGCTCTATGAAGGACACACTCAAGGACCATGTTTTTTTTCTCTTTTTTTATTATTTCATGTTTGCAGTACATAATGATTACATTTATTGTGCAGAGTTGGTGCGCGTGTGTGATAGATTTTAATTCTATTTTTTTGTCCTCTTTTTCCCACTCGCAAAAGCACAGTTTCAATTTGCTCCTTCAATTCTCCTTCCATTCTCTTTTCTTCTCCTCCTTCTATACATTTGGAAAAGATCTCCTCACTTCTATTTATCTATCTTCTTTTTCTCTCTCTCTCTCTCTTTCTCTCTCTCTCTCTCTCTCTCTCTCTATATATATATATATATATACATATATATATTTGAGTTTCTCATTTAGGGAAACCTTGTGCTATTTAAGCTTGTGTGTCTGACTATTTCACCCAGTCTTATGGTCTCAAGTGGCAGGTTTTACTTTGCTCTTGTCAACCTCCATAATTTGCAGGGCAGAAGAAGCAAAGGAGCAAGAAGTTATTTTTGTGAAAAAATACCTTAAAATATAGATTCCAGCTTGTGCAAAATGGTGTATTTTCTGCCGTGTGCATCTGTGTGACCTCGGGCCACAGACACTGCTTAGGCCTAGTTTTCAACATCAGTGACAGTTGATTCAAACCATTTGTGTGTGTGTGTGTATGTGTGTGTGTGTATATGTGTGTGTGTGTGAGCATGAGCATGTACAATGAATTCGCTTTGAGTTACCCACATTTTAAATGACTTTTATGTTTTTAAAGGGTATATACCTTCTCTGATGCCAGTCCTTTTGGCAGTCGCTCTTGGCTTTGCTAAGATGAATGGGATTTGGAAACCAAAGTTAAGAGCAAGAGTTTGATTTGTTCAAGAGGGGGAAAAAGAGAGAGCGAGGGAGACAGAGAGAGAGAGAGAGAGAGAGAGGCTGTGAAGTAAGCACACACTTCATGCCTCAGTTGGCTTGGGTGTCTTCCTTTCAGCTTGCTGCCTGAGCCAACAGTGCTTCTTTGTGATGAACAAGTAGGCGGTTCCAGCGTGGTGGTTCTGGCCTCCATGTTACTCATGCACATGTACCTCATGTTCCTTGAGTTTTCGCCTAGGTTTTGAATGAACATTGTACTGTGGGGTAGACCATGATGTTATCTCCTTTGAACGCTTGTTATTCTCCGGACTCCAAGCTCAGATTTCCTTATCTTTGGAACTTGCTTAAATGAACCTTCAGTCTGTGTTCTGCATGTACAGTTACCACATTTTCCCTGGCTTTTTCTGAAGTCCAGTGAATAGGCTTGTGCACATTTTTTTCTTAGCTGACTGTGGGTCTGTGAAAGTCACTGGTATTTGCAAAGAAGAGAGAGTGATACTATAACAGAGACATTTACACAAACAAGTTTATTGATCAGGTATCTTGAGAGCTTGCATTTAATTTTGCCAAAGACATAGAGCTTAGGTAATCAAAAACATATCCTTTTTTAAGGCATCTCCTTAGAAAGCACCTTTTTACCGGGAAACAGTGACATTGATTTGATATTGGATGATGGATTGACCTCTGGTTCAGGAAGACAAGATTCTGAAGTGTAGGCAAAAGATCCCACCATACTGCCCTGTGACGTGACAATTCCCCTCACACTGTTCTGGACCTCAGATACTGGTGTCGCGTCAGTTTCCCAGCAGCATCCTGGTGACTCTGCAGGCCTTGTAGCATTAGAACCTGTAGCATTGCCTACGGACAAAGAACAATGGTCTTGCTTACACATGTGATTAATTTTGATGTATAAGAAAACAGCGATCCCTTAAGTTCATTGATTTGGGGATATGAAGCTTAAGCTATAAAAGAAAAGAAAGACTCAAATATGTTTTGAATAATCATTTTTTCTAGAGCATCTGGCAAACATAAACTTGGAGGCATGGAAGAACGTTCATGCTAACCATGGCCACTTTCCAAAGAGCAGTAAGGGATGTATATTTCAGAAACGACAACAACAAAAGCACAAACCACAGTCATCTGCCACAGAAGTAATGACTGCAAGAATCACCAAGTATGGTGATAATGAGCAGAAGGTGATGCCTTCAAGTTGTGCCAGTAGAATCTAATTTAATTAAGTGAGGGCTCAATTACAAACACAAAGATGACTTTCACTTCTATTTTTAATTTTATGGATGAAAAGTAAACCTTGGACATATGAAAGAACCAAATAAAGTCATCAGCTAAGAAAAATATAAACTTCTTTTCTGATCTGGGTTGTGGAGGAGGGGAGCAGAGAAGCCTTTGGCAGGCAACAGATAAATAGAAGCAAACAACAAGTCCTTGATTTTTGCCTTAAGTGGCAAAATGCATGATGAAGACAAGACTGAAGGAGTCTGCGCTGATAAACATGGAGATGACTTGTTCTTGTTTATTGGTTTCTAGAGCACTTCTTGCTTAGTACATGGTGCTGGGCAGCAGAACAGAAACACCACTGTCACCTCAAAGTGGAGAGATTCTGAGAGCTAAAGCCAGGCGGAGAGTATTCATACTCAGTTCTTTTGGAAAAGAAAGGACCGTATTCAGAGCTAAGTGCGTGAAAGTTGAACTAAATGAGGATGATGGCTCTAAAGCAAGCACTATACCATGTGCCAAGATGGCAGCGATCCGCTGAAGCTCAGTAAAGGATGTAGGCTCAGGCCCAGAAACACATCAGGATATTCAGAATCAAATTTATTATCATTCTTAAATTTTAAAAAATGTTTTCGGGGTGAAGGTGGGAAGAGGGAGGAGGTAGAAAGAGTTCTAGAAAGAGAAGGCCCACAGGAGTTAAGTAAAAGTTGGTTAAATTGATTGAGAGCCACTTGGTGGGAGGTCTGTATCATATTTTCCACACTTTGTGATAAATCCAGATTTTGTCAGACTTTTTCCCTAAACTGGCAACATTATGTGGCTATGTTCATTTATGCCTGGTCTGAGTGGGCTTAAGCACAAACTAAAAAGCTAAAGAAAAAAATGTCTGCCCTGAGTCATTTTTAAACTAATTTATTGTACTTTACATCATCATGAAGGAAAATTATTTAAACAGAGGCATGAGTTACTTTTTGAATAGCCTACCCTGTGACTAAAATTAGCAGGTAAACCCTTGAATTTAAACCATTCCAAGGTTTGGATCTGATCGCATTAACCTTTCTACCAGTTTTCCTGTCCAGTGAATCTGAGTCTCCAGAGGTGGGCTGGGAAGGGGCTGGTGGGGAGGAGGTCACCAGCAAGGGACAAGCGCAGTTCTCAGCAGAGACCCCAGTGCACTGACTTGACTGCACTTGGAGCTGGAGTAGCCAGGGCCTGGGTGTCACCACATCTAACACTGCTTAGTTCAGAGATGCCGCTTGTTAAGGGGGCTCAACCAAGATACCTTGCTGGTTGGCCGTCGGGAGAGGCTAGGTTTGTGTTTGGCCTTTCGGTCTTGTGAGAGAATTGCTGAGAACCAGACTCTGGTTTCAGAGGAGACCCAGCTCACTCTTGCCAGGCCCCGTGAAGAGTGCACTAGAAAGCCTGTATGTTATTCCTAAACATTTAAGAGATACAAATTATCTTTCAAGGGCAAAAATATTAAAGTAAACTTGAAAATAATGAAATATATAACAACTAAATATTTTTCTAGAAATAAAACTATTTGCAGGGCTGGGGATTTAGCTCAAGTTGTACTGCACCTACCTTGGAAGCACAAGGGCCAGAGTTCCATCCCAGTACTGCAAAAATAAAACTATTTGCACTTATAACATTATCTTTCTCATCACCAAGGGGAACATTTAGTAACAAGCACCAGGCAGGTTTAGACCTATATATAGTATATGGATTCTTTAACAAAACATTCCAAGATATGTCTCAGCCAGCTGTGATGAATATCTCACTCCAGAGCCACAGAGAGGAGCACAAAGAGAACCAGGAAAGAGACTCTCAATACTATAGAAAAACAATTTTTCCTCCCCAAAGTTCTGCTGCACTCGTGCAATGTACAAAGTGAAGTCTGACCATGAACTTCACTTTCCTCTCCACTGTGTGTCCCTGTGTGCCCCCACCCAGCAGATCTTCCTTCACTGTAGACAGGCATTTGCGTCCATCACAGGCAATGGCTTGGCTAACACAATTCGTAATTCTGCAGTGCAGTCATCGGTTGTTGTTGTTTATTGTTAGTTTTTGTTTTGTTTGGAGACAGGGTTTCCCTCTATAGTTTAGGGTGGCCTTAAACTCATGGTGGTCCTCCTGCATCAGCCTCCCACTTGCTGGGATTACAGGCATGTGCCACCACTATGCCTGGCTATCATCATCTGTGTGTTGAGGACACAGGACAAGAAATGTGAATAAAGGACACGTCCTCTAGGGTGACAGGCTACATCGTGCCAGCAGTTGGGTGGATACCCTGGTGCCTAGGCCCAAGTGAGCTCTTTGATAAATGTAACATGGCAGTATTTGTAGTACATGGGACTCACTAAAGCGTGGGTCCGAGAGCATAGGCGCCTCAGGCCAGGCCTAGAATGGTGTCGTTGCAGAGTCAATAACTTCGCAAGGGAAGTGGATGCATAGAGCGTGAATCATGGCGTGTGAGTGCGAGGAGGGACACATTACAACACCCAGCTTTTACGAGCCTCCATCTGCCACTCTTACAGGGGGTTCATATATATTATTTCATTTGAACCTCACAAAACAGTAAGTCAAGCTTATAAATTACAGATAAGGGTACAGAAATTGTAAAATACCTTGCCCATGTGTCAGTAGGAGATCACACATTTGAACAAAAGTCTGCTGGATATAATTGTGTGTCAAATTTTATTTTGGAATTTTGAATGAATGTTCATAGAAGACATTGATAGTTCTTTCATTATTTTAATGCTTTTGTCAGGTTTTCACTTCTCAATTAAAAAATTCAACTATATGTATTTTAAATGAAGGAGCTAAGGTTAAAATGTACACAGAAGTGCTAAAAGCCAAGAATAGCTGTGGGAATTTGTGAAGAATAAAGCCAAAAGATCTATACTAGTGAATATCAAGACATTTCATAAAACTATTTTTAAAAAAGGTATTTGCAAAAAGAAGGAGCAAAGTAAGGAAGCATTGTATAGAGTCCAAAACCAGGTCTATACCCAAATGGACATTTGATTAATGTCAAAAATGATACTACTCAGAACTGGGGAAAGAGCAGCCTTTTCAATAAATGCTAATGGGTCAATTTGATATCTATATATGAAAATAAGTGAAATTTCATTTCACCTCGCCCACCCAGCATCAATTCCAGGTGAGTCATAGCCCTAACTATGAAAGGCAATGGCTCAGTGTTTCTAAAAGACAGCATGGGGGGCCGGGGAGTTAGCCCAGTGGTTCCGGCGCCTGTCTTCCAAGTGCAAGGACCTGGTTCGATCCCCGGTCACCACATACCATACTGGGTGTGGAGACTCACCCCAGCAGCAATCAGTAGCACATACCACAGTGTGGGGCGTGGTGGCTCACGCCTGTCATCCCAGCACTCGGGAGGCAGAGGCAGGAGGATTGCTGTGATGTGAGTTTGAGGCTGAGCTCAGGGCCAGCCTGAACCACAAAGCGAGACCCTGTCTCAAAAAACCTAAAAAAAAAAAAAATAATAAATAAATAAATAAAATAAAAAAATAAAAGACAGCATGGGAACAGAGTTCTCTGACTGTAGATTTAATAAATGTTTTTAATAATATAATAACATAAAAAGCACTATTTATAAAACATTTTATAACACGGACTGCATGAAAATTAAACTTTATTCATCAAAAGAAGCTATTGGCCAAATGAAAAGCTAAACTAGAAGGTAACTTATATTTGCTTTGTGTGTATCTGTCAAGAGTTCACATTCAGAATACGTAAGAATCAGTCAGAAGAGACTATTATAGCAGAAAATGGGCAAGAAATGGGAGCAAAGACTTCATGAGAGTTCCTAAATGGAAAAATAAATATGAGTTTGTAATCTTTATGAGTTGTCAGAAGCAACCCTATTGCACAATCGGAGCTATGACTGGGCCAAGCTTTCCTGCCTGCAGACCAGCGAGGACATATCCTGACCTTATCTTCACCTCTAATGACAAAGACCCCGCGGTCTCACAGCTGTGATGCTCCAGGGCAGAACTACACCAGGATCTTCATCTACATAACTCCTCAAGGACTATTACTCATATCCTTCCTGCCCTCTGAGTCTTTTGTTACTCGAGATATACATAATAAAAGTGTGGCAAGCCTGAGGCTTGCTGTCCTTTCTTGCCGGAGCAGCCTGGATCAGGCACAAGCTCAGCTTCTTCTCTAAGTCTCCTTTCTCGCTGTTAATTAATTTGCCTTGTGCTGTTGGGCTCACAGGAGATTAGAACTTAATTGAAGAAGTTCTGGTAACCTCTGCTTCCTTTGTTCCCTACAATTAGTCGTTAGGGGGATATAAATCAAAACCACAATGAGATATAATAGCGCATTTCCCAGAGTGCTTTAATTTAAAATTGATTATTAATATCAGTGTTGATGTAGATCTGGAACTCTCATACAATCGTGAAACAAATACAAAGTTATACGATCATTTTGGCAGACTTATATGCCATATATACTGAACCTAAAAAACTCTTCCTCAGTGAGTCAATAATTTCATTTTTAGATAGTCTACAGAAAGAAATAAAAGTGTGTGCCAGAACACAAGGACAAAAATGTTCATAGCAGCATTCAGGAGGCTGAGGCAAGAGGGTCATTAGTTCAAGATCAGACTGGGCTACATGGTGAGACCTTGTCTTAAACACATCCTCAATTGTTCATAAGCGTATTATTTGTAATACTCTGAAACTGGAAACAATCAAATTGTTCATCAATAGTAATACGAATAAATATGTTATGGTACATTATATGATGAAATGGTGTTCACCCATGGACACATGTGAACTACATATAACAACAGCATGAATAAGAAGTAAACATGATCTTATGTGAAGAAAGTCAGAAACAACATGCACATTTCACTTCATGAAGTCCAAAGATGGGACTGTCGTGGGTTTTATGACACAGAGGCAGGATTGCGGCTGCCTTCGAGGGAGGAGAGGAGGGGCAGCCCAGAGGGAGCTGGAGCTGGCTTCCGAGATGCTGGTGAGGCTCTTGCTGGGTCATCTGGTGGTCACAGCAGCGGGTCCCTCCGCGGTGGAGGGCGCAGGGGGAGGGAGGCTGCGGGAGCCTCTCTGAAGAGGGACATGCAAAATAACCTCACACGTGAAGGCGCGGAGCTCGGGAAGCCTTGCGCTCTCTGCAAAGGTGAGTGACAGGTGCTGTGTGACGGTCTGGTCACCCTCCTAGGAGCACTGTGACACAAAGCGGCGTGTGTTGCTGGACCTGGGACTCAGGTAGATTCAGAAATGTGAGGTGACTTTCCTGTCCCACGATAGCTCCCCGTCTCCCTCCGTTCTACCTTTTGTTTTGATGTATTTGACATTTTTTAAGGTTCAATATATAAATAAAAGCATGTAGTATTTTTCTGTGTACTTCCAATATAGAGGCCAATACTTAAGTAGAAAAACATAACATCCTTGATACCCATAATTCAATGAATAAAAAATGTAATTTGAATTATTTTATAGTTGTGTCATTTGAAAATATTGAATTCCTATTATAAAGACATGACATTTTCCCTAAAATTAATATATTCTATGAAAATAACATGTAAAGAAAAACGAAGATGGTGTCCAGAGCCTGCTTATGTAGGGACATGTCTTTGCGAAGCAATACCCTGTGGATCCTGAATGAGAGGACAGAGAGGTGGGAGAGATGGCAAAGAAACAGAAACAAAGAAGAGAGGAGAGGAAAAGAGAAAGGGGAGGGGAATGTCCAGTCTTGGCCTTCCCACCATGTCACCTGGCTTGATCACAGCCAGCAGGTGGTAGAATTAAGGTCAAAAGTAGCAAGCAAAAGATCACCAGGGAGAAAGGAACCATGTGAAGCCAGTTGTGAAACATACAGTCGCACACGTGTTACCAAAGTATGTGTGAAAATCTGTTTAAAATGTCACCTGTGCAAATACATGTGACTGGACTGAGGAGATGGAAAATCAAGTAGGGGTTTAGAAAAGGTGACACTGTCAGTGCAGATATGTGCAAGTCTGGCAGGCGAGTGTGTGGGACCATTTGGAAAAATAGCTGTTTCATAGGCTTTTAAACACTTAAGAATTATATGCACACAACTGAAGAACTATCAGTCAAAAGGGGAATGTAAAGAGAAATTAATAGAGTAATGGATGCTTTTGTACCTGACTTAGTTGATACTATGATGGGATGAATCAGTGTCACATTTAAGCAGGAACCACGAAAATAAGGAAGGGAGACAAACGGGCGGGGGTGGGAAGAGGGAGGGAGAGAGGGAAATGAGAGGGAAAGGAAGGGAAGAGGAAGAGAGCAAGAAAGAAAAGAAGGGGAAGGAGGAGGTAAAGGCTGGCAGGCCGTGCTGCATGCGTCCTTTCTCTGCTCTCCATAAATCTGAACTTCAGCCATATGGCAGCGGTGTGTTTTCACGCTGAACACTGTATGGCTCAAGGAAGTGAAGTTTACAAAGTTTTGAACATCACAAAAATGTAAGGATTTACACACGTGAACAGACTGGCATCCGAGAAAATGACAGTATTAATTCAATTACTTCTTCTCTGCAACTTTGTACTTTAGGTTACTTAGCAGAAAACAAATTTTGAAATAAGAAAATATAAAATCAATCCAGGGACAGTTCACATTACACTTCTAAACTGATTGCAGAGCTAAACTATAAAAATTACTTTTCCAGGCGTGAGCCAGATGCCTCAAGATTATTTTAAGGTAATTTTTCTTCAGCAAAGACTTTTCTTTCTACACATTCTCAAGGATTGCATTCTGATGATTCACACTTGGGTTGGACATATTTCAAGTTGTCTACATAGAAATTCTAAGAAAAATCAAAACCTTTTGAGAATTTACTGTTTTATTGGCAGCTATTTATTTTTCAGCATTTCAAGAGAATATTCTGAAGAAATTATAATATAGTGGAATATTAAAATTATTAAATGTGAATGCCAGGCATGGGGGCTCACACCTGTAATTTTAGCACTTGGGAGACAGAGGCAGAAGGATTGTTGTGAGTTCAAGGCTGGCCTAGACTACAAAGTGAGTTCAGAGCCAGCCTGAACTACAAAGCAAGACCCTGCTCAAAAAACTAAAAAAGAAAAAAAATTATTAAAAGTATACCAGTGACATTAACTTAGCATTCATAAGACAGTAAAAAAAGTAAATAATGAGGAATAGTTTTACTGAGAGAATATTTAAATCTTATAAAATAAGACTTTCTTTTGGAGTAAATAGGAAAGAATTGAGAAAAAATTTTGAAAATATCACAAAATATGTGAATGGCAAACTCTATTGTTTTCCACAGATCTCCACATAGTCCAAACATAACAAGACAATTTATGAATATATGACAAACTTTATAATTAAGGTGAACAGAAGTAAAGTCAACTTTATTACACAATCAAAACTTTGAAATTACTTCCAAAAGTTTTCTAGGGCTGGGGAGTTAGCTCAGTGGCTCTGGCGTCTGCCTTACAAGCGCAAGGGCCCGGGTTCGATCCCCGGTAACCACATACCATACTGGGTGTGGAGACTCACCCCAGCAGCAACCAGTACCACATACCACAGTGCCGGGCGTGGTGGCTCACACCTGTAATCCCAGCACTTGGGAGGCAGAGGCAGGAGGATTGCTGTGATGTGCGTTTGAGGCTGAGCTCAGGGCCAGCCTGAACCACAAAGTGAGACCCCGTCTCAAAAAAAAAAAAAGTTTTCTACTAGGCTTAAAACAAATGTTAGAAAAACACCGTTTACATATTAGACACTGAGAATACCAGTCAATTGTGGTCTTGGTTGAACCGCAGGACCCCTGCATGCGATAACTTCACACTGTACGCTGTGAACATCTCCACCTGTGCCACTTATGTATTTTAAACATTCAACAGTTACTTTGTTAAATGAGTGTTGATGTGCACGAGGCTGTGGCCGAGGTTCTCGCATCACAGCTGGGCTCCTCGAGTCCGGGCAGGAGCTGAGTGTCCCAGGAGGAGCACGGACCAGGTACAGCCTTTCTCCTCCAACAGTGTTCAGCCCTTTCCAGTGACCACAGCACTTTCTCTCACTTCACCTGCTCCAGGAACCTGCACCAGGGAGAGCATCGGGGTCCAGCCCTTGTCACTCAGCCTGCAGTGTCCCAGGCACACCTGGTCTGACCCAGCGGCCTCCTCGCCACCTGCTGGACAGATCCAGGGACCCCAGGATTCTCCCTCAGCCCCGCTGCCTGCTTCTCATAGCCTCTCCTTTTCCCGCCTCGTTCTCTTCCACATCTTCCATCTCCTCTTCTTCCTCCTCTCTGCTTCTCCCTGGCCTCCAGCCCTCCCTCCCGGCCCCTTGACCCTGGACCCTGCTCTGCTCTCACAGCCCATCCGCGGCCTCTTCCTCAGCCTCCCTTCTTTCCCAACACTCACCTTAGCCTCGGCCCGAGCTGATCCTTCGCCATCCAAGCACATCCCTCCCTTTGAGGAGGGAGGATTTCAGGGAGCCAAACCCTTACTTACAGGAGATCAAAACCCTGCTAATTTAGCACATTTGGGACAGAATCTCGAGGCCTGTTTCCTTTCAAACCTCCTATTTTGAAGGTGCCCATTTGATTTATGCCTAAAGCCAATAAATGGTTTTCTGCAGAATAAGAGCTAGGAAGGCAGTTTGTTCTCACACAAAAAAGTATACCATTCCTCTGAAGCTGGCCAGCATGGCAGTTGAATTCTTCTATTTATCAAGACTCAAAAGACCAAGAGAATGAAAATCTTTAGAAGAAAACCAAAACAAAAACCAAAATAGAACAAACTGACGGGGCTGTGGCAGTTTTCTGACCCTTTCTAGGTAAACAAATGTCAGAGCCAGCGACTACTAACACTGGTGGGTTATCAGGCATTAGGTCTGCGGCATGAAAGGGTGATGGTACCTGGGAGAGGGAGTGGGTTTGTGTTTGGAAATCACTCGGCCTCTGCAGAAGCAGCTAGACCCGGTGGGGGGAGCTTCGTTGGTGGACGAGCTGCACTGTGGCCCCCTGCACTCGTGGTTGTGGTCGCGGTCCAGGACGGCAGGTGTTCTCTGCCCACAGCTATCTTGACAGCTGTGTGGACTCTGTACCCCAGGTCCTCTCGTTCTAAACTCCTAGGATTCCTATTCTGTGATTCTTGTGAGTAGGGGTCAAAAGAGAGCTTCTCTATGTGGTTCTCAACAGAATTTCAAATGAAAGCAGGGAGCCAGACCTGAGGCTATCACTTTCTTACTAAATCTTTCAGCTATCTCAAGGTGCACATTTCACTGGGTGATTGTGGCATTCCTATCTGTGATTAACCCAAATTAAGATTTACATTGTCAAACTTTTTTTTTTTTAGGTTTTTTTTTTTTTTTTTTTTTTTTTTTTTGAGACAGGGTCTCACGTTGTGGTTCAGGCTGGCCCTGAGCTCAGCCTCAAACTCACATCACAGCAATCCTTCCGCCTCTACCTCCCGAGTGCTGGGATTACAGGCGTGAGCCACCACGCCCAGCACTGTGGTGTGTGGTACTGGTTGCTGCTGGGGTGAGTCTCCACACCCAGTATTGTTATGTGGTTACCGGGGATCGAACCCAGGCCCTTGCGCTTGCAAGACAGGCGCCGGAACCACTGAGCTAACTCCCCGGCCCATTGTCAAACTTTTTTTCCTATTATCATACTGGATGAAAGAAATAGGCTTCACATTCAGTGGAACTATAATAATGAACTTAACTTCATCAGCCAGCCTAGTATGGAAATATGTGGTTTCCTAATTACAAGAGTTTAAAATGTTCTTTCCCTCGATGGGCTGTTTTGTAGTCTGAGAGATTTTCCAGATCTATTGTTTCCTTTGTATCCAAGGAATTTGCTTTTGTTATTCACAAATTCAATAGATATCTACATATTTGCAAATAAATGGGAAGAGCATAGAAATTATGTAAATGTACATAATGCACAAATGTACATATGTAAATGGTTGTATGTTATACATAAATAAAAGCATTGTTTCCCAAACTAAGAAACACTTATGCACAGAGAAGGATGGAGAGGATGCCGGTCAGTCACTAATTGTGTAAGTGTTCAAGGTTTTTAAGATGTGTATTTAAGTTTCTCCAACTGATCGTACACTATTCATGTTGACCAGAGCTCTGGAGACCACCCAGTGGTTCTCTCCTTTAGCTTGTATTGGCAACACCTGGAGGGCTTGTTAGAACCAAGTTTAAGTCTGGGATAATGATGAACACATGCTGTGAGAGCCTGAGGTAGGAAGACTGAAAGTTCAAGCCCAGCCTGGGCACCCAAGTAACTCTTTGAGACGCTGTCTCAAAATAAACTAAAAGTTTAAAAAGAATGGACATTTAGCTCGGTGTAGAGGTCTGTTCAATTCTTAATACCCTTCCTTGCCCCCCCCCCCAACACAAACAAACAAACACCACCAAGTCTGTGAGGCTAACTGCAGAATTGCAAGTTAAAAGACTTACATTCCCAACATTTCCAGCCAGGGCTAATGCTGCTGGCCTTATGGATCACACTGTGAAGACTTCTGCCCTGAGTCCAGTTCTCTTGTTTTCTAGCTGAGAAAACTGTAATTTCATCAGGTGGCCCAAAGCTAGTCAACCAGCTGATGTGCGGGATATGACAAGAATGCCGAAGTAGATGAAGGAGGGGCACGAGCACTTGTATTTCCAGCAGAAGCCCAGCTGCTGTTCCTGAAGGTGGTCCAGACACCCGTCAAGAGGCAGACCTTTGTTCCATACTATGTAACACCACAGTCTTTTTATTTAATCACACTGAAAATATATGGTGGGTAACTTTATAGACTTTTTTCTTCTTAGAAAAGCAGATTTAGGTTCACAGCAAAAGTAAGTGAAAAAAACAGACTTCTCCCACTCTGACTTTTGCCCCCTGCTAGGCCTTCTCAATTATCAACATCCTACCCCAGAGTGGAGCATCTGTTCCAACTGATAAACCTTCAGGGACAGCTCATTGTCACCCCAAGTCCATAACTTGTATTAAGATGCTGCTTATTCTATGGATTTTGACAAATGTATAGTGACATTTATCTGCCATTATAGTATCAAGCAGAACAGGTTCACTTTCTCTCTCCTAAGGCCCATGTTTTCCCTCGTCATCCAATCTTTCCCCTTATTGGCGATCACTGATCTTTTCATTATCTCTATATTTTTCCCACTCCAGAGTGATGCAGTCAGAGCTGTGCAGGATGTAGCCTCTTCAAAGTCACTTCTTTCATTCAGCAATGTGTTTAAAGGTTCTTTTCATTTAGTAACGTGTTTCAAGATCCCATTTCATCTCTTGGGAACTCATTTCTACCTATGCTGAATAACATCCCATTGTTTAGACATACCACGGTTAATCTTTTCACCAATGGAAGGCTATCTTCATAGCTTCTAAGTTCTGACAACTATAAATAAAGCTGATGTAAACATCTCCGTGCCCGATTTTGTATGGACATAAGTTTTCAGCTCACTCGGTTAATTCTGAAGAGCTTGACTGCCAGTGTGCATTTACTTTTGTTAAAAAACCAAAACTACCCAAGTACCTCTGTACTCCCACTAGCGAGGAAAGAGAATTCCAGCTGTTCCATATCTGTGCTCTCAACTTGGGTGGTTCAAATAGGCAAAATGTAGTATATCATTGCTGTTTCTATTTGTATTTTCCTAATCATATAGGATGCATCCTTTTCTATTCTTATTCTGCATTTACGTATTTTCTCTGCAAGGTGTCATTCAGGTATTGTGCCCATTTTTTAATCTGATTGTTCTTTACTCCATTGTCAAGCTTAAGAAATATTTGTACATGATAGTATACAAATATATATTTGTATATATAATGTACAAATATATTTGTACATGATAGTCCTTTATCATGTTCTTTTGTAAATGTTTTCTCCCAGGTTGTGAGTAGTTTTCTGTTTTCTTGACAGATAGTCTTTTAAAATAAAAAACAAAACACAAGAGATCATTTTTTTTCTAGGGTTTATACTTTATTGGACCAAAGCTTTATAGGTTGGCACTGAATCTGTCATGGAAGAGTATAAATGACTTAAAAATCATTTTAAACTATTCTTTCATTACTTAAGAGAAAGAATGCAGTGCATATTTTTGTGGATGGGTGAAACTATTTCAGTGAGGAAAAAACCACTTTCCTTTTTTTTTTTTTTTTTTTTTGAGACAGGGTCTTGCTTTTGTAGTTAGCTCAGCCTCAGACTCACATCACAGAAATCCTCTTGCCTCTGCCTCTCGAGTGCTGGGATTACAGGCGTGAGCCACCACGCCCGGCACTGTGGGATGTGGTACTGGTTGCTGCTGGGTGTGAGTCTCCACACCCAGTTGTATTGTATGTGGTTACCGGGGGATCGAACCCGGGTCCCTATGCTTGCAAGACAGACGCAGGAACCACTGAGCTAAATCCCCAGCCCCCCAAAAACCACTTTCAATGAGTGGTTAATAGCCATTGTTGCTTATATATAGGAGTTTCCATTTACTCAACAGCATTTATTATCAAGTACTTTTCTGTGTTAAAAACTTGTAGTACTACAGTTATACAACCCAAAGCCTGCTGTCAAGTCTAGGTAGAAAATTATAAAGTCTCAAAGTCAAACAATGAAAAGGATCTATGGATGTATATCAGGCCCTGGATTTACTCCCCAGTGACACCAGACAAATTAATTAAGTAGTAAATGACATTTAATAAATAAGTAATATAGTGCAATAAGTACTAACAGAAAGAGTATATATAAGAATGGAAAAGTTTCTGGAAACAAAGATATTTGAGAAGAATTTTCCATAGAAGGAGACTTTTAGCTGAGTTTGAAGATCCACATCAGAGTTTAACATGATTTCTGAGAGAGATTCAGACAACCTACAATGAGATGGAGAATCTAGAACTGAAAGAAGAGGGCCTGAAGACAAAACACTGGCAATGTTTACATTTAGGGAACAGAGGAGGAAAAGAAAACAAAGAAAGAAAAGTCATTTTTGTAGCCTTTGGAAAAGCTGATATGCAGAGCTATTTTTTGAAATGGACAGAATTATCTATTGGCTGCATCTTTGCTCCAGCAGGCAGACAATGAGCACACATTTTATACCCAATTTTTAGTTCTTATGAAACCTTCCTCACTGTAGGACAGAGGGACTAATTGTTAAGACACGTACTCTGGCTAAAGTTTAAGGATTCATATAAATTTAGAAAATTACAATTTAAAAAAATATACCTACTATTTTAAGTATATAAAAAGCAAACTAATATATGGGCATCAATTTTAAATCTAATATACATGAAAGGAAACCAATGAGAAATCAAATGGCTAGGTTGTAAGCCTCACAAGGGCAAAGACCTTAAACTTCTTATATGTTTTTTAAAGAGATATATTGTTTTCAATGCAGTCCAGTTGCAAACTCCTGCTCTTTCTGACACTTTCCTTTTTCTTTGGGGAATGACCTTTCTGTAACTCGGACATTTCTGCCTTTGCCCTCGTTTATATGTGCCCTCTATTTAAATTTTCTGACTGTACCTCAGCTAAGCGGCCCTTCTTTCCTGGACGGCGGCTCACCTCTCTCCAGTTGATTTTCTCCCCTTCAGCTCCCCTCTCTTCCTTTGGAAGAAAGCTCCGTTAGAAAACTTCCTTACTTTGCTGTACATCAGAGAATTAGAGATTGAGAGATGTGTTAGAAATTCTTCTCATTTCTGACTTAGTTCTAAACACCTAGAATTGTTCTACTTGAAAATATAAATGGAATTGTACTTTGTGGTAACAAAGTGATTCTCATTTTCTGTCTAGACTTTTTTGGTTACCATGTGCAGTTAAACACTAAATAGCATTTTCCATTCATGGTGATACAGAATTTAACACAACTGAAATCATACTTATGGACTACCACATCAATTCAGAAATCAACTTATCAAATGAAAATGCAGGTATAGAAAAATAAGCTTTCAACAACATTGAACTGAAGAAAAATAACAAAGATAAGAGCATTAATCAATGAGGTTAAAAATAAGAAAGTAACAGGGACAATCAATGTAACAAGAAGCTGATTCTTTGGAAAATCAATAAAAATAATAAATCTCTAGCAAGACTGACAAGAAACAGAGAAAAAGCACAGCTCCCGGGAATCAGAAATAAAACACAGGCTAATCACCACAGAACCTGCCAACATAAAAAAGGCAACAAAGGAATATTATAAACAAATTATGCTTGGAAATTTGACACACAGAAGAAATGGACTTGAAACTATGCAAGCTGCCAAAATTCAGCCAAGATGTTATAGGTAAATTAAACAGTTCTATAAACATTAAAGTGAATTAATAATTTTAAATCTGCAAAAGAAATTTCTAGGCATAGATGCCTTCACTAGAGAAAGTTTCCCAAAACTCAAAGAATGGAAACTATTTCATACAATCTCTTCTAGAAAATTTTCCTGTCTTGATATACAAAGACAATACTAAGCTGAATTAAAAATAAAAGAAAATACAGGAAAAGATAAACTACTGCCCAGTACCACTCATGAATGTGGACAAAAACAAGTCCACAAATAAATCAAATCCAGGCTGTGTAAAAGTACTTATACACTGATATTGTTTGGATATAAACCATCCCCCAGTGGGCCATGAGTCAGTACTTGGTCTTCACCATGTGGCACCCCGGAGGAGTTCAGGCCATCTGGGGAGGGCCTAGGTGAGGGGTTCATGGCACCGGGGCTCATACTTTGAGGAGCAGAGTGGACTGACCTCTCCTGTCTCCCTTCAGCTTCCTGCCTGGTCACCACTAGTGAGCAGCTTTTTACTGCCTCTGCTCTCAGCCATGATGCTTTGCCTCAACATAGTACCAAAATGAAAGGAACCAACTCACCATACACCGAAACCTCTGAAATTATGAGCTGAAATAAACTTTTCCCTATTAATTGACTTTTCTCAGGTATTTTGTCAGTGGCACATAACTAACACATATTATGACCAAATAGTATTTATTCCAGGTATTTCCTATGTAAACATTTAAAAATCAATGTAATTACCATATTCACAGGTTAAGAAAAAAATATGATCTTTATCATTTGACCTGTGAAAAGCAAGTGACAACATTCAACATTCATTCATGACGAAAACTATCAGCAAATTAGGAATAAAGGAGGATATTCACCAATTCAATAAAAATATATCAATATAATATATCAATAAAAATGTATCAGCAAAATGCCTATGGCCAATAGTATCTTTAAGAGTAAAAGATTCAAGGGCCGGGGAGTTTGCTCAGTGGTTCCAGCGCCTGTCTTGCAAGCGCAAGGGCCCGGGTTCGATTCCCTGGTAATCACATACAATACTGGGTGTGGAGATTCACGCCCAGCAGCAATCATAACCACATACCACAGTGCCGGGCGTGGTGCTCACGCCTGTAATCCCAGCACTCGGGAGGCAGAGGCAGAAGGATTGCTGTGATGTGAGGTTGAGGCTGAGCTCTGGACCAGCCTGAACTACAAAGTGAGACCCTGTCTCAAAAAACCTAAAAAAAAAAAAAAAGAGTAAAAGATTCAAGACAATAATACACTGAATCTTTTTTGTTTGTTTTTACAGAGCTGGAGATCATGCATAGGACCTTACACACCCTAGGAAAGCACTGCACCACTGAGCCGTACTCCAGCCCTGTGATCAAGTATTTAACCAAAGAAGATATATAGTTCACAAAGAATCAGATGAAAAGATAGCAGTCAGAGGGAGAGGCAAATGATATCCACAATGAGATGTTCACCTAAAATGAAAAGTAGCAGCAATACCAAATGCTGTAGGAATACAGAGACAATGAATTGCTCATGCCTTACTAGTGGGAATAAAGAAACCCTTTTCTATCACTACAGAAAACAGTTTGGCATTTTCCTGCAAGTACCATATGGCACAGTAATTGCACATTTGGGAAATCCCAGAGAAATGAAACTTACCTATATACAAGAACCTGTAACAAACATTTTATTCATGATAACCCTGAACTGAAAGCAACCTGTAGTCCTACATGTGGTTAAACAAACTGGTGTCACAGGCAAATGTGTCATTCAGCAAATGAAAAGACACTCATGACAGGATGAATCCCTGAGTTACTGTGTTGCATGAAAAAAGCCACTGTAAGTGGGTCATTATATATTATATATAATATAATTCAATTTATATAACATTTTTAATGACAAAATTGCACAAAATATGAAATGAGTTGCCAGTGTGGTAGGATGAAAAGGACCACAGAAGGATCCTAAGAATGCTTAGCCCATACAAGCCAAGGGCAGGTAGCAGTCAGAGAAAGTAAGTTCTGATCCAAGAGAAGCTGAGGAAACTTTGTGGAGTGAATGAGTTTGGCCGAGATGCTAAAAAGTGTGGATGGAAGGGTTGGGACAGAACAAGGGAAAAGGCCCTATGGGACTGTATGATGAGTCTGATGTCATCCAAGCAGATACAAAGTTTCTGGTACCCATTGCTCACTTTAGTCAGTCAAGCTTGTTGAATTGTTAGCGACAGGCCAGAAACTACATACTTTGTAATGAAGCTTCTTCTACATTCTAATATCTATGTCCTTGTTTATCAAATAACCCTTACAGCTAATAAAGAGCCACAAATACCTGAACTAACTAAATAAGTAAATCTTCATTATTATACTCATAAGATAGAATAAGAGAGCTTCCACAAGGGTAGCAACTAAATAGGAAGTCATTCACAAGGATGACTTCTCTGGGATTTAGGGTCTAAGGATGGTAGCACTGAAGTCCTAGGGAAAGTTTAGAATGTTGCTGTTCGTGTCAGAAGAAAACGAAAACAGCACATGAGCATACAGCAGCGCTACCAAGAGTCAGCTCTTCCATCGGCATTGTGAGGATTTGTCTCTTGGGAATTTCTTTCACTTTGGTTCTGTTTGTGCTGTGTGAAGCACTCTGGTAAATAATTTAAATGCTTATATTTACTTGTCATTAATTTCATAAACCTAACCAAGGTGCTAGGATTTTTTCTTTAGTGTGTTAATTTGGGACAACTTAATTTGTTCTCATGTATATGCTTTTACCTTAGACAAGTGGTGGGGACTAAATGTCAGGCAAAGTGCTCCCAAATCTGAGCTGTTTCTCAGCTCCCCACCCCAGTCAGGGCACCATGTGTGCGCATGAGCAGGACACACGTGTGCAGACAAATTATGTTGAGGTATATTGGGGTGAAGAAGGCAGGGAGGTAAATAATGGAAGACAGTCATACCAAATATGAACTACTGGATAATTAATTTTAAACTTGCCTAAAACTCTACACATCATTTCTATTCATTGGAAAGTGATTTTCTTTTTTTAAAAAATTGATTTTATTAGTACATTTTATATATACATCATGATCACAATCAATATTGAAATTTGTACCAGTATATGACACAACTTAATTCTCATTTTTTTCCCATTTCCTTGCCCATGCCTTGCCCTCTATATACATAATCTTTGTTTCCTTTTTTTAACATCATATTTTCCTCCACATTATACACCTCTACCCCCTTTTAATACTTGAATATTTTCTATTTCATGGTATCTATCATACACTCTAGAACTCATTTATTCTTCAGTTTCTCATACCAAAGAAAATATATGGTATTTATACATCTGTGACATATTTATTTCACTTATGAGTATGTCCTTAAGGTAAGTCTATTTGAGTATAAATGACTCAAACCTTTAATGGGCATCTGAAATGAACAGACACTTTTCAGAGGAAGAAGTAAAGTAGCTAAGAAGCATATGAAGAAATGTTCGACATCACTAGTCATTTGAGAGATGCAGATGAAAACAACACTGAGATTTTATCTCACTCCACAAAGAACGGCTGCTATCTCAGAATTAGCCAGCAGTAAATGCTGGTGAGGCTGTGAGGAGAAAGCAACTCTTCTCCACTGTTGGAGGGAATGTAGACTGGTGCAAGTATTGTGGAGATCCTCAAAAACCTTGGATTAGAGGTCTCATTTGACCCTGTTATTCCCCTGCTAGGCATATACACAAAGGAATTAAAAGATTCATTTGACAGCAACATTTGTGCACTCATGTTCATAGCAGCTCAGCTTGTGATAGCTAAATCTTGGAAAGAACCAAAATGTCCATCAACTGGAGACTGGATAAAGATGTAGGTCTTTCTTTTCTTTTCTTTTCTTTCTTTCTTTCCAGGGTCTCAATTTGCATTTCAGGCTG
>PVIR01030040.1:0-20576 GCA_004026965.1 Petromus typicus
GAAACTGGATATTGTCATGCTGGGCACAATCTTTCAAAGTCCTTGCCTGAGAAAAATTTTCTCCAAAGATTATAGTTAGTAATTTGCTTGTGTTAATGACTCCACACTCATGGATCTCACAGCAGCTGATTATTTTTTGGCACAAAACCTTCTAGATTTACTTTAAATTTAGAAAAAAAAAAAAAACTTTGCTCCAGTACCTGTTTCCTGCTTGGGCAGTTTCCTAGGAGACCACAAATAACTTCATGAAAATGACCACTGACTTCAACAACAAAACCTCAAACTTGCCATTCAAGAAGAAAAACAATGTTTTCTATTCAACCAAATTCCTTTGAGTATCGAGACTAAATCCATTTATGGCTTCATTTCGATTCCCTGGGGGGTTTCCTTCTTCACGCCATCCTCATACAGGTGCAGAGCCTGGCGGGACAGCGCCCCGCGGCTACGTCAGCGGCCGGAACCCTGGCCATACAGACAAGACGGGTGTGCACACTATTTGTGGAGATTTATGAAGCAGACCACGCCAGATTTTAAATGAACACCATTATCTCTTGTCACACGTCAAAGGCAGATTCAGATTTCCCTGGACCTGATGTAATTGCACCATATCTTTCTTTTCCATGACCCATAATCAAATCATTTTTAAAGCACTGTTGTACCAGGCGGGAAGGGACACGAGCTTGAATAACACAACTGCACGCCGCAGCACCCGACAGGTCAATCCAGACACCAGATCCCACTCACACGTGGCTGAGTTCACCTGGGGAAGGCGATTTCACCAACATGACAACTTTTCCTCTTCTCTCCAAGGCAACTGACGCTTCTGGCTTTTTGCCTCTGTGTAGACACAACTCCATTTCATCAGCTCCTGACGGTGAGGCTGGAAAGTCTCAACCTCTGCAGCAATCAATGAGTCAGGAAAATATTTGCAGAAATCGTGGCTTACTTTCCAGGCCCGGTAAAAGATTTGAAATAGAGTCGCTAGAATCAGGGAGACTGCAAAGAAAATTACAGCTAATAAAGCTATGCGCATTTTGTCAAATGATCTAAAAACCAAATGCAGACAGAACTTCTTGAAAACAGAGAAAGAAAAACGACCCATTCATGAGAGGGAGCAACAACACAATTGTTCAGCAGCTGGAACCCAAAACATAATAGAATCACATCATTAAAATGCAGAAAAATTAAAAAACCCCTAAAATATTATTCTATCCTCAACAAAGATAAGCTTCTGCAAACAATGGCAAAATAAAAATCAGAAGTAAAGTCATTCTCAGATAAACATGCTGAGAAAATTTGTTGTTAGCAGAATAACACTGTGAAATTTACCGCAGGGAATTCTCTGTGATGAAGGGGAAAGATGAGAGGCCCCAGATCTGAGACAAGAATGTGAACTGTTGGGAAGGGGAACAGGGCCCATCTGCTGGTGTTTCTTATAGTTTTGCTACATTTGTTTTTATTCTAATATAAATAACCAGTTATACACAATGTATAACTTTAGGAGAGTAGTTATGGGTGAAAAAATATCTTTTCCAACCAGGAAGTGCTCACATTCTAAATGGTTCCCCCGGAAACGTAGCTCAAGGTGGTGCTGGAGCACAGGGTTCTGTGCTATCGCTGAGCGTGAGGCTGTGCTCTGGTCTCCCTGGGCCGGGCACAAGGCTGCCAAGATGTGGCACGTTTCATCACCCGTCCTGCCAAGGTAAATCAATGCCTCCTGTACTTGTACATTTTGTTAGGGAATTAGGCTGCACTTGGCTTCCTTGTGGTTCTCGAAATCAGAAACTTGCTCACCCAAACGAGCTGCTGCGCCACGGATCCTGGGGCCCTTCCCTGGAGTAAATCAGACTGAAAGCACAGGACGGAGACTAAGGTGGACATGGCTTCCTCTGACTCAGTCAAGCAAACATGGTGACCGGGCTGTCGTCCTGGGTCCCACATGGAAACCTGCGGAGGTGACACCGACCTGTCCCAAAGCAGGGCTCTGATAGGAAGGCCAGCTTCATTTTGAAAGTGAACAGAGCTGTGAGTTAAGCTCATGGAGAAGGTTTCCTAGAGGACACGGACTACAGGACTCACTGAGATGCATGAGAAATATTTGCATATGAAAAACACGGCTGTGCTCCTCCGACAACAGGCACCTGAGAGGTGGGCAGGAGCCAGCGGGCTTTGTTTACCCCATCCTCCCTTCATAAAGACAATCTCAGGATTCATTTTCTGTTCAAGTGGTACGATGTTGTGTGGGGTATTGATTTTCCTCTAAACAAACAAACAAAACAAAAGGGACAGAAGGGAAATGCCATAAATAGCCGCCTGCAGAAAACAGCTTGTCCTCATGTGGGGGAGCCTGGGCTGCGTTGGCGGGGGACTGCGGACATCCCCGTGGCATTGTGGTCTCCGTCCTCCAGTGGGGCCCTAGGACTGGGGAAGGGGCCTGTGGATGTCCCCAGGACCCACATCCGGTCCGGTGCACGGAATGCTTCCTGTGACCCCAGGACTTGCCATGTGCCCCACCCCTGCCGTGCAGTGCTCTGCCTCCATCCCTGGATCCTGGGGGTGCTGGGGCTCCATCCTGCTTTGAGATCTTCTTAATATCCAGACTGCATCATCTACTTCCTCCCACCCCACGGACTGCTGTCTGTCCTGATGTCCCAAAGAGACTTGAATTTGGGTTTGATGTCTTCGCTGCAAGTGTCGCTTCTTGTATCTGGCCTTGCAGATCAAGTCACCCTGGCTAGGACCCCAGGGCCTCCCTGGGCCTGTCTTGTGCTAGGGCACCTCCTGGCCCAACAGCCAGGCTCGATGTGTCACTCTGTGTCCCCACTCTGAGCCCAGGTGCCTCAGGGCTGTTTGTGGATTTCTGCTCCAAGAAACCTGGAAGACTCTGTAAGATGCCTTCACATGTCTAGAAACGTGGATCATCTGGCTGCTGTGGGCACTAGACTTGGGGCAGAGACAAGAACAGGGAGCTGTCATCGGAGGTGGCACCAGCGGGGCTGGGCCAGCAGGGAGCGGAGAGTCAGGCAGGGATGGAGCGCAGCCTGAGGATGGAAGGTCAAGTCAAGATGCGGAGGCTCGACTGAGATGAGGACAGAGGCTCAGGATGGGTCTCGGTCTTGTGGTGGAGTTTAAGTGGAGGTCAGTTTCTGGGCCTCTTCTTCACAAAAGAGAGGGGGCAGGAGCAGAAAGAGCAGAAGAAGGAGTGGGGGAGACAGCAGGGAGCCATCAGGGAGACGGTTCCCCTAACAGAATGCGATGTGAGGGCAGAGTGGACCACGTGACTCTGAGCAGAGGAGCTGCCCGGACAGAGGGAGGCCACCCACAGGAGCAAGGGCAGCATGGTCCACACTGACCATGGAGACCCTGAGGCTTCCAGTCTGGATTTATTTTGAAGCTGGACTCAAGAGCATTTTTCATGTGAGAGGCACAAAAGAGAAATCCCAGGTTGTGGGGAGAGGGCAGCGACATGTGGACTGTGGGTCCCAGCACAACAGAAGAGCAGGTGGAGGGGTGGCACCCGAGGGAGAGCCCCGCTGAATGTCCAAGGGAGCTTCAGTGCGGACACATTGCAAAGGCTGTGGGTAAGGGGCCACACGGAGGCTCACGGGCAGGGGAGACATCTACAGTACAGAAGCACCAAGAGTCAGCATGGCTGGGGAAAAGACAGGCCGAGGGAGACGCTGAACTAGGCGTTAGAGTACAGCTAGGTGGTTGGCTGCCCCAGAGCGGGGTGAGGGTGGGGATCCCATTCATCTTTTAACCACAAGAGCACACAATCTGCTGAAAGCCATGTCGTATATGGTTCTGGGGACAATAGACCCAAAATGCGGGTTCCACCTTCCACAAGCTCCATGGCCTCAGACATTAGTTAACCTCTTGGAGGAGCATTGGGTTTCTCATCTACAAACTAAGGACAACTCTACTATCTTCCCAGTGTGGGAGTTGAGTCATGACGATTAAATGGAGTAAATTTATCTCACCACAGAGCCAAGCTTAAGATGTTGGACATTATTATTCATTTCATACCCTGAGGTTACAAAGAGGATACCCTTGGAACGGAGAGGTTGGCTGCTAGAAGGAAGATTATTCATGGAAGAGTGTGATCACCCATCAAAATCACAAGTTTGGAGGCAAAAGAAATGCATTAAATATTTCTTCAAGGCAAAAGATAATACCTCAGTGTTATAACAAAAAGAAACATAAATTGCTAGGGGATTTAAACTGTCTCAACAGAAGAGTTTTACTATTTGCTTTTGTACAAATGGGGAATGTGCAAATCGTTTGTAAATGTACACAGCATAAGTCTGTCCCACTGGCAAAATCCACACTGAGTGTCTTTTGGTAAAGGAGCCCAGGCTGCACCTGCCGTGCTCTGGGCCTCTCCTTGTGGGAACCAAGTCCCTGTTAGCAAAACTGCACTCGGTGGTACACAATTATGACCCTGGCACTCTGGGAGGCTGAGGCAGGAGGATTGCAAGTTTAAGCCCAGTCTGGGCAATTTAGAGAGACTCAGTAACAAAATCAAATTTAAAGAGCCTGGTGATAGAGCTCAGGGTGAAGGCCCAGCTTCCCCTACCCAGTGAAGACACAAAGTGGGTGTGTGAAAGGCTGGGGGACCCAGGGTGTGGACCTGGGCTGAGACGTGCACACCAAGAGGCCAACACCAAAGGAATCTCTGGCTCAGCATTTCCTACTTTCTATAAAGAAACTTGTCCTTTCTGTGGCCTGGTGCACCACACGCTTAGATCTGTCAACCCTTAAAATAGAAAATATCGCTCCGACTTACCTGTTTAGCTAGTCACCTACTAACCTGGAGCTGGAAACCAAACCAGGACAACTCCAACTCAACTCACTGGTCCTTTCTGTCACCTGCTACCCACCTCTGATGTCACTGCTGTACTCGTCCGGAGGACACCCCTCACTAAGCTTCCTTATTTTCAAATGGTAATTTTATTTTTTTTTTTATTTTTTAAATTTGAGACAGGGTCTCGTTTTGTGTTTCAGGCTGGCCCTGAACTCAGCCTCAAACTCACATCACAGCAATCCTCGTGCCTCTGCCTCCTGAGTGCTGGGATTACAGGCGTGAGCCACCATGCCCGGCACTGTGGTATGTGGTACTGGTTGCTGCTGGGAGTGAGTCTCCACACCCAGTATGATATGTGGTTACAGAGGATCGAACCTGGGTCCTTGCGCTTGCAAGACAGGTGCTGGAACCACTGAGCTAAATCCCCAGCCCTCATATGGAAATTCTAAAGAATAATGAAAATCTCCTGAAAGTGCCTCATAACTGACTGATGTCCACCTCCAGAGAGAATCGCCTGTGGAGTGTCTGTAGTAGAGAAGATCCAGGGAGAAATTTATATGTGGGCAAACTGCTGGTCATGCCCTCTTAGTTGGGGAAATTGCTAATTTTTAACTAGCACAGATGAAAGCTCACCTGTAGAAGGCCGGTCAAGTATCCAGTACCGTGACAAACTCTAAAGCAAAAGTAGAACATTTTTTTTTTACAAAACTGCAGAAGCCTGATTTAGTCAGTGAGAATTTCTTTTTCACACACAGTTCTGTCATTTCTCTCAGCTCCAGGGCCCTTTCACTACAAATTAGCAAGGTGCTTCTATCTTCAGATGAGGAGACATTTTAGCACGTTAGCACTCAGCATTGTGACCTGCTCCTTGCTAGACACCTAATTAATATTTGCTCTGGCTGCAGAATTAGCTTATTTTCTAGACTTCTTCACATTCAAAGATTGTCTCCAAGTAAAGCAGGATTTTTTTCTTTTTTTTTAGTTTTTTGAGACAGGGTCTCACTTTATAGTTCAGGCTGGCCCTGAGCTCACTATGTAGCCCAGGCAAATCTGGAACTCACATCAATCCTCCTGCCTCTGCCTCCTGAGTTCTGGGATTACCTATGTGAGCTACCATGCCTGACACTGTGGTATATGGTACTGGTTGCTGCTGGGCATGAGTCTCCATGCCCAGTATTGTATATGGTTACCGGGGATCAAACCCAGGACCTTGTGCTTGCGAAGCAGGTCTCAGAACTACTGAGCTAAATCCCCAGCCCTAAAGCAGGATTTTTATCTAAAATCCAAGTTTACTTTGTTGTATTAATATTTATAAAGACTATTACTGAGTATCTAATTTGCTAGACTAATAGGCCTCTTCCATGTTTTACAGAATCTCAGCTGTACCATGGTTGACCAAGATAAATGATTTCCTCTCCATTTTACAGTTTAGAAGACTAAGGTGTGAGAGCATAGTTTGTCAAGGCCTTGTGATTGGTGAGGGATGAGCCACATCTTCCATCCTAAAGCAAAAATGATCTCGAACTTACCTAACCATCCTCACAAGTTCAAATGCTCCCTTGGAACTGGAAGTGGAAACCACTACAAAATTCCCAGAGCTGCACTGCTGCTGCACACTGGGTGCCCGCGTCTTCCACAAGGCCCCAGATGGAGGCTAAAGTGGCACTCTCGAGGCCTTAAAGATGGCATCTTTGGCAGGTCACGGGCAAGACAGCAGAGTCTGCAAATGATGTTAGGGCTCTTGTAAGAAAAGACAAAAAAGATCCCCCCTCACTCCTTCTGAAACTGTGACCTAAGATAAGCCTCTCATCCTGTAAGCCGATGCCAGCGCTGAGAGGCGGATGCACTGAGGGTTGGATCCGCTCAGCCCTCAGCAGCGTAGCACAAGCGGAACAGGTTTTGCCCCAGGCTGGTGCGCAACCGGCCTTGTCCAGAGCCTTCTGCATCTCCTAAGAAGTTTCGACCTCAGGGTTCCCAGTGGAACCTCATATCCAGTCAGCAGAGAGGGCACAGAGGGCATGAAAGAGGGCACAGGAAGGCAAAGGGTCCCATCATGCCCCATAGGCTCTGCCTTTTCACAGAACACCCAGCTGGTGCTGAAGCACACGTAGCATTCTGAGGGCACTGCCCGCAGGGCCCATGCCAGGTGCTAATGAGGGAGGTGACTGGGGACGTCCCCCCGGATAAGTCAAATGGAGATTTCCTAATGCCACAAAATAGAAATAAAAGATGGCTACATGCATGTGTGCCTATGAAACAGCTGTACTAGACCAGGATGCAGACGGAAGCGTGTCAGAACTAGAGTTTAACGTGGCTTCACATATTGGGCGTGGAGGAGGACAGCTCCGGAAGGGGCAGGTAGCAGACCCAGGCGGCCCGAGCTCCCTGAATTTCCCTCGAGAAGAGCAGTTTGTTTTGTGCTGTGATTTTAAGCTTCAGAATTCTTTTGTTCCCTCTTTCTCTTCTAAGCAGAATTTCACTTCTCCAGCAATCTAGGTCAGTACTTAAGCAGATGGCAGCTGGCATTTCCAAACCATAGCTTGGAAGGAACTGGGGAAAAGATTCAAAAGGTCCTAAACTGAAAAGCCTAAATTTATAATGAAATCACTTTTAAAATAAAGGTCGATCAAATAACTGCTGGTTTCTTGTTTTAAGGAAAAGATGTTCAAATTTAGTTTAAAATCTGACTTTGTTTTTTATTACTGATATGTGGAGTTTTTTTCAAAAAATAGGAAACATGAGGAGAGAAGAGGTTTTCCTTAGTTTCCTCAGTGATGTGGGAAGTTGGCTGACTTACACCAGCACGACTGGGAAGACACTTGTCTCCTCCTGGCTCCTACGGTCTCCTGTGCTCATGTGCGTATTCAGCAATGACTCCCGCTGTGTGTGTGTGATGTACAGCCTACCTTGGCTTTATATCTGAGCAAAGGGCCCCTGACTTTTCCAAGGGTTGCGTCCTCTCACATCAGGGACTCATCACTATCACTTGCTAGACAGGATCCAAATACTCAGTTTACGGATGACTAACTTTTGCTGTTGTTATTATTGTTAAAACTTTGAGAAGCATCTTTTATATCTGCCTTTGGCACTTAATTGATTTCATGTGATAAATCTAGAAGCAGGTCCAAACGATAAACATTCTCAGTGCCTTTGCTGCATTCTCTAGCTGAGTTATCCACACTGGTCTTCACCAGGCAGTAGGAGAATGACATTGTCTTGCAGCCTGCTTTAGTCCTCTCATTTCACACTATATCCAATATACACAAAACCCAGCACAAAGCTAAGATATTTGGACTTTGTGTTGACTTACTTTCATAGCATATACATGTTGTTCTTGGCCAAGCGGCCCTCACTTCGTGTTCTTCTTTCCCCTCTGAATGTCCAGTATCTCTGTTGAAAATGGTCTGGAGACCACAGCCTAAGCCAAGCAGGCTTCCTGGCCAGCTCTTCCTCCAGAGCACGGGCCACGACCTGCTTCCAGGGCACCTCCCTTCAGAAAGCCAGCTCCGTCTCCCCAAACCAAAGAGCCCCAGGTAAGTGCAAGGCTGCTACCACCAGCCCTGGTGGACCTTCGGTGCAGAGTGTTTGTATAGTGATTACTCATGTAAAATGCGCATTCAGTTTTTAAAGATAAAGATTTGGGCCTGAAGGAGAGAGATGTCTCTGCTTATGCTGGGCAGTGTCTCCTGGGCAGGACATTCTTCCACAAAGTTTGTGTCCCAGGCTTTCTGGAAGCTGCTCCAGTGGGTCCCCCAAGATGAGACAGCCCCTGCAATGTCTGCTTCAGCCTCTCTGTGACCTGTGAACTGGCCAGATGATAAAGTGTGATGCAGGATTCAGGTGTCCAAATGTGTCGGTTCACCCTGACTGGGGTACACAGAACACAATAACCAGGTCCCCTTGCCAAGGCTTTCTACACACAGACACAGTCTGGTAAAATATGGAGCTCTGCACCGCTTCAGCCAAGAATGGCACACTGTGCCCAAGGTGGCAGGAGAGGGACAGGAGGGGCTCCCACGTCACCTCAGAAGCGAGTCTTCCCCAACCTGCCCTGGCTGCTCACACCATGAAGTTGACCGAGCTGAACAAGCTGCAGGAAGACAGGGCTGCAGAATGTGTCACCAAAAGAGTGAGGTCTTTGGGGTCGTAGTTTAGCATCTGAAATTACAAATCAGAGCCTTCCTGAAAACCAACAAAGGAACATAATAAGGTAACAGCAGGAAATAAGGCCAGAGCTGAACAGCAGGAATTAGCTAACAGAACAAGAAAAATTAAAAGAGGTATAGTTAGTTATACTTGGCTGAGGAAATTAATATCGGAGCCCCATGATGTAGGTAGAACTTGTAGTATGTATAAGCCGACTTAAATGTGAGTTCATTTATTTCTCTTATTTTAGCGTGTGGGTTTGACCCTCCTCAAACAATTTTCTTGCCATTTTCAGAAAAGCACTGCATTAAAGAAGCTCTTGAATCTGGTATGGTTGTAATCTCAGCACTCTAGGAAGCTGAGGCAGGCAGATGGCAAATTTGGATTCAGCCTAGCAATTTAACAAGACACTATCTCAGAATAAAAATGCAAAAAAGGGAGGGCAGTTTCTGAGTTTATCTTTTGGGCACCCGAGCCTCGTTTCAGAACGCTGACCATGAACTTCAACCTTCAGACATCTGATGGGTGCCGGGATGGGACAAATGTCTTTGTACTGTGTCTGTTCCCTTTGCTACCTTGATCTTTGAGTCAGGGTCTGCTGCACTCTGCATGCACACAAATGCATTGCCTATTGGAGCCGAAATGTGTTCCCTCTTCTTAGTCTTCTCTTCTCACCCCTACTTTGTGCTTCTCAGCAGCCAGTATAAGGTGCAGACCAGCAAGGTTGGGATGTTTTACACAGGATGATGGCTCCAGTTACATAAAAATCTAACAGTCCCCTGGATGAGTTCACTGTGACCGCTGAGGTCCAAGCCTCACACAGGAAGCAGCATCTGTTGGAGCCCACTGCAAACTTAACAGACTTTAGCCCACCCCGGCAAGTCAGTAAAGGCATGTTGCCCCATTGTCCAGGCAATGGTGTGATCTCTTTTCTTGATCAGTACTAGTTTCCTTTACCTGAATCCCCCAATAATGTCTTACTTGTGTATGTGTCTACAGTACTTGGGAGGACTGACCATATTTCTAGTATCTCCAGGTCAAAAGATCCCCTCTGATAACAACTAAGTTGAAAAAGAAGAAAAGACAGATTATGCAACCCACATGAAGAATGATTCTTACACAAGACACATGTAGGTCTGGCACTACCCGACTCAGGTTATAAATAGCTGGGTTATTAGTGGCTAGTTAAGAATGGGTGGGTGTGAATTACTTGGTTATGAATGAGCAGGTTATGAATGGTGGGGTGACAGATGGATGGGTTATAAATGGTTGGGTTACAGATGGATAGGTTATGAATGGTTAAATTATGAGTAGTTGGGTTATGAGTGATTAGGTTATGAGTGGATTGAGTTATGAATGTTGGCTTATGAATGTTTGGATTATGAGTGGTTGGGCTATGAGTGATTGGGTTATAAGTGATTGGGCTATAAGTGATTAAGCTATAAGTTGTTGGGCTATGAATGGTTGGGTTATGAGGGGTTGAATTATGACTACTTGGGTTATGGTTGCTATATTTACTTCAGTGCACATGTTCACTAACCAGAGTTACATCCTACAATATTTCACCCCGTCAGACAACATGAGGCCCGTTGGTCTCCAATGTCCTTCCAGCTCTCAGCTGAACAGGTAGGCCTGACTAAACAAGATCAGGAAGCAGGATCATGGACTGTGTGAAGCCAATGTGGAGATGCGAACCTCTGCTGATTATTAACAAAGTTCTTGTTCCCTTTAAACAGCTTCAGTCTGGATACAGGATGATGAGAGAAAAGGTAAGAGTAAAAGAGGGCAGGACTCGGGCGAGAGCCGCTGCAAGCCCTCCAGGGTCTTTCCTGCTTCTTTCTCTCCTGTTCACATCTGTCTTATGCGAGGCTCACTGTAAAATACAACTTCTTACCCACTGGAAAGGCGCAGCTGGGCCTGTAGCTAAGTCCACGTCGGCCCAGCATGCCGTGGGTCAATGTTAAGGGACACATGGGCCAATGCTGTCGCCCCAGGGTCAGGGGGCTATGGGGAATCTCCCCACTACAGTTCACTTGAGACTACTTGATGACAAAAATAATTCCATAGGGCCGGTCTGCCCTGGGAGAAAACACCAAGTAATTACAGAATTTCTACTCAGTAATTAAGGAACTAAATTTCTGATCCTCACCAAGCTCTAAAACTAAAATTTTTGCTATCATTGCTTGCTTGGGTCTGGTCACCATAGAGCTTCCTGGGACAAGCCATAAGGTGACACAGAGGCAGGATATAGGCCACACTGGCCATGGAAGCAGCCAGCCAACAAGGAGACAGTACCAGCCCAAGCCTGTCCAGACACAGTACTCTGACATCGAGCTGGTCATGGAAAACTTGGGACATCATGGTGTCACGTGTCCTTCCCATGGCCTTCAGAAGCACTGATAATTGAGATCAAAATTCTTCCATACCTAAATGCAAAAGGACTTCAAGATGCCACACAAAAAAATCCCTCAGGTACCCTAAGATAGATGCAGTGTCCTGGAAGATGATGCATCCTTGTTGGGCTGGGACAAGCCCCTGACATTTAAGACCCCAACTATGAAGCTCCGTGAGTCTGGAAGCAGGACCAAGCATTTGTTCACATATTTTCATTGGTATTTAGTTGACAGATATTCCATACTGGCTCTCCGTAAGGATATATATGCATTTTCTCCCTGTAACAACTCCATCAGGCAGAGGGTGCTATAAACACTTTTACAGCATAGAAGTTGAGACTTGGAAAGATCATGTGGCCAACGTAAGGTGATACCAGCACCCAGTCTGTGTGAGTCCAGAATCTAGGCTATGTACACAGAATCTCCACCATCCCCTGGGGAAAGATGCGTGGTTCCCCTAGAAATCCTCAGCCACTGGGAATCTCTGGTCAACAAATAGCCTGATTTCTCCTCCCTTGATAAAAGCAAGCCCGATGTCTTGGGTGTTGTGAAAGTACATTCATGGGAAGCACAGTGCATGTGTCCAGAGGAAGTTGATCTGCTGAAGCATAGGCCCCCAGCCCACCCCTCGGTACCAGCCCTGCGCCAAAGGAAGACAGAGCACTTTGTGCTCATTGGCGCCCAGTCTCTGCTGATCTACCTATATCTCTTTTGTTTTCTTCATCTGTGAAGTGCACATAATAATGTGCATAAGTCCTCCAGGCACATGCTAAAACGCACCCCGCAGCACTGCACGTAGACAGCCAGTTTCCCCTTTTCCTAAAGGAGCACATTCAGACTTCTTATCTACACCTCACCGTGTGCACATCTGCAGAGAACAAAGCACACCTGAGTGTCAGGTGCAGTCCGGAGGTCTGTGACCATCACCACGCTCTGGTGTACAGAGAACTGGGAAGAGTCGCCACCTGCCTTGCAGCCCCACGCACATCCGGCTGAGCTGTGAGGAAGGCTGGGGTCTGGAAGGCAGCGTGCTGCCCACTCCACTGACCCCACCCGAGCGTCCACCAGGGAGCTGTGAGCTCCGAGCTCACACTCTGTGCTGCAGTTATACTTACAAATCCTGGAGTCGAAGGGGTCTCGTCCCAGCCCTCTCCCCGCCCCTGCCAGAGAGCAGCAGCCCAGCCTCATGGTGCCCTGGGAACAGCCCAGTGAGGGTGAGGTGGCCCGAGTGGTTCACAGTGGGGCTGCGCTGGGAGCCTGTGGCTGGGTGTAGAGAGACAGGCAGTTAACCCACGGTCCTTTATGAGGATCCACATTCATTTTGGAGCTTCTTTGCCCAGTTTTTCTTTCATGTTGAGTCTTTTCTCCTCTGGGCTGGCTGGGCTCTGGACTCTACGGGGTTTCTGCAGCAACAGTGACACCTGCTGTTGATATGAGGGTGGCGATTCCTTGCAGGAAATTCTGTGTGGGCTGAGTGATTCTCTAGCTCCAGCGTCTGGGGGAAGAGAGTGCACTGGCTTTGCAGGGAGAAGGAGTTGCTGGGGAGGACAAGGAAGTACAGCAGGTCAGGGCAGGAGCACAGGGGACACAGAAAAGGAAGGGCTGCATGCTGGGCAGAAATCGAGGATTCCTTGCTCAGAAAGGCCGAACCAAGATGACACTTTCCAGCTACTATGACTGGACGCTGGAGTCGGCCGCGCAGTTGGGAGCACACAGCTCAGAGCTGAGGCCTCCCTGGGCACGGGACAGTCTGTCTGGCAGAAGGGCCACCCCAGCTGCAGTGGGATGTGGTCCCTGGAGACAGCAGGGTGAGAGGGACTCGTCTTACCCTGCGCTCCAAGACAGTACTGGCCACAGGCTCTGGAGCCAGCTGGCACTGCCAACCCTGTAACTTCCATAAGCCCAGCAATAGGCCCCAGGCCATGGGCATCGACCCCTATGGCCACTGCCGTCTACTTAGGACACAGCTCTGCTATTACTACTTCAGGTCACTGTGATTTTCAATTAAAGCAGGATTTTAAATACATACAATTTAATAAGTATTTTCTGTACAGATTAAACACCCACAAGCTTTAAAGTGACCTCCTTTCCAGGGAGTTGTTTGATCACTTTCACAATCTGCAAATATATTCTCACCTACATAGTTGTGGAGTTCAGCTTTTACTTTGATCCCTGTGGGGGGTCGTTGTCATCATCACCATCATCATCACCCTCAGCATCAGTAATAGTTAAGAAAAAAGAGTATTACCTGGAGTAGGATGACATAGTCCTGTCATTCCCACATTCTGAGAGGCTGAGGCAGGAAGATCACAAGTTCGAGCCCTGCCTGGGAAACTCAGCAACTTATAAGACTGTGTCTCTAACTTGTTTTTATTTTTGTTTTTGTTTTTGAGACAGGGTCTCACTTTGTGATTCAGGTTGGTCCTGAGCTCAGCTGCAAACTCACATCACAGAAATCCTCCTGCCTCTGCCTCCCAAGTGGTAGGATTACAGGTGTGAGCCACCATGCCCCGCACTGTGGCATGTGGTGCTGATTGCTGCTGGGCGTGAGCCTCCATGCCCAGTACTGTATGTACTGGTTGCCGGGGGATCGAACTCGGGACCTTGTGTACCAGAACCACTGAGCTAAATCCCCGGCCCTCAAAACAAATTTTTTGAACACTTAAAGGATTAGGATTGTATCCCTATGTGAAGGTTCTGGTTTCAATCCTTACACAGAGAAACAGAGAAAAAGAAAGAGAAGAGAAAAAGAGACAGACAGAGAGACAGAGACATAGGGGCAGAGAGGGGGGATCTCAAAGTTAGGAGCGGACAGTGGCCTAAGTTGTCCTAGGAGCTCCTGGATGCACAGAGACATAGGGGCAGAGAGGGGGGATCTCAAAGTTAGGAGCGGACAGTGGCCTAGTTGTCCTAGGAGCTCCTGGATGTCTGCATGTATCAATGGAAAAAATCAGATTTTAATTTCAAGACCTTAGAGATTTGAAATTCTTTATGTGTACAGAAATTCTGTAAGAGGTCTGGTTTAAAGCTGGGAAGAAACCCGAGGGCCTGGCGTGGACGATGCATCTTACTGTCTCCCACCAGTTCTCTGCTGCGCTGCGGAGTGAAGCCACTGCCTCCACCACCATGACAAGGTAAGATGACAGCACGGAAAATGCCCACTCAGAGATTCTTCTTCCTCTCACACTCAGCCAAAGACGTGGGATTTTGGATGCTTCTCTTGATGGCTTTCTGCTGTCACAGCTGTAAGAGGCCAGGTGGGCAGCACTCACCGTCCTGGGAGTGACATTTACAAAACTGTCTCTGTCTCTGCTCAGGACGAGTGTGACAGTGCTTGAGCCAAAAGGGCCTTAATTTAAACAGGTTCTGAGCTTCATGAAGATCTTTAAAATATGGGAATCTTGGGCAACTGAGTCACAGGCCTTGAAGCTGTCTTCCTGTTCAGCTTTTCGATAGCTCCAAACTTCCTTGTCTGCCCATCTTCAGTGGTTCTTAGCACTGACTAGGGTGAGCTGTTCATTTTAATAATTTAGAAAAATCTGCTCCAAACACATGAAACTCTCTGTGCTTAGTACTAAAAAAGAATTGATGAATGACTGAAATGGAGATTTAACAAACACCTGCGGACCTAGAGGAGAGAAAGGGTGAGGCGTGTGGCCAGTGAGGGGGAGCAGTGAACCCGCGGCAGGGAGGGGGAGTCCTCTCAGCCACGCTGCGCGTCCGCGATCCCAGCACACCACACGGGAGACGCGAGGATCCATCTGCACACGTGAAATGGGCACCACAAGAGAAGTGCAGTTGCTGGGCGCAAGCCAGTCCGAGCGCTTGGGAGCTCACCGTGACCCAGACAGCAGACGCGGGTCGTCACGCCGGCTGTCAGCGCCCGGATCCTTTTTCAGGAGCTGGAACTGAACACAAGGACCTGGCTGCTGCGCAGTTGCTCTGCCTCCCCCACCTCCAGCCAGTGCCAGGCTGGAGGCAGAAGATCCAGGAGCACCGGACACTGTGAGGAAGAAAACAGAAGGTGAGAGGGCAGAGAAAAGCCAACTCAGGCCATACGATGGGCAAGAGAAACCTTCCAGGAACCTCAAGCGAGCAGAGTTGACGGCAAGTTGCTTTGCACAACAGCTCCACAGACACTGCCCCACAACAGAACAAATTCAAACACATATATCAGAGAAACAACATTGTAAACACTGTATCTATCCAGTAAGAACAGAATATCACTGAAACAAAAAGGACTGTAGAACTTTTACAAATTAAAATTAGAATACATCTATTTTACAACATACTAAAAGGTCTGGAAGACAAGATTTGAAAAAGTCTGCTATTTGGAAAAAAAGTATAAGAGATAGAAAAACAAGGTCAAAGAGTAAGGATCAGTTTGGGAAATCAGCATCTTAAGCTCAGAGTTCCAGAGGAAGCAGAATAAATGGAAGGCAGAAGTTATTGAAGATGCAACCCAAGAAAAATTAAGGAGAGATAAAAAGAATCCAAGAAAATGCCTCCTCACCGAAGCATGGTCATTTCCAAGTAAGTAGTGGTAGTTGGTTGAGAAGCAGTCACCACTGCTACCTACGCCTGACCTTGGTCCCCACAAATGTCCCAGGAGCTGGTAGTCTCCGAAGGTCGGAGTGAGAGAAGAGTCTGGAGATGAGACTGTTCTCCGTCTCCCGGTTCCAGATTCAGTGCAGCCACTCGCATGGCTGTGCGGGGAGATGGATGTGTGACCACAGCGACAAAGACTGGAATGTGCAGCCACGAGCCGGGGGCGCCTGGGCCTGCGCTGGGGAGGCAGCAGGTCCCCAGAGCCTCGGCAGCTTGTCCACACCTGGGTCCAGCCCAGCGACAGGGATTTCAGACCACAGCCCTGGAGACCTGCAGGGGGCACTGTGGTTTTGTCCTATCTGTTTGTGGCAAGATTTTGCAACAAAGAAAACCAAGAAAGTGAACTTATCAGCAAATGATGAGAGAGAGAGAGAGAGAGAGACAGAGTGAGAGAGAGAGAGAGTGAGAAAGAGAGAGAGAGAGAAGGAAATGGGCAGAATGTCTTCAGAAGACGGGACATGAGATCACAGACCACATCTTTCAGAGAAGGAATGTCCCCAAGGATCAGGACTTGGGCAGGCAACCAAGTGTGGCAAACCAAGTTTATCAAGTGTAACAATGCTTTTTGCAACACAAAGCAAAAATATCTGCAGAATTAAACCTTCTGAGATTGAAGTGTCCAATGTCTGGCCAGGACAGAATATTCAGCCAGAGAGACTGTTCGGTCACAGTACCACAGTGAGTATCTCCCGCTGCTCCAGAAGCCACGAAGGAATCCCCTGCGGCGGAGTCACATCCACAGCAGAGGGAGCCAGAAGAAGAGGAGAATCAAGCACATGTCCAGGGCAATAGTGATGGGTCCAGGCAGGAGGCGAGCCCGGCACAGATGAGCAGGTGCCACGTATGCAGAGTCTGTATCCTTGGCGTGGCTGGCAGCAAGGCTGCCACCTTCTTCCCCAAGGATCATTCTGGGTGCTCTGAGAAGTGAATGTAAAGAATGCTTGGTAAAACCTCTAAAATGTCACCTTCTACAAAAGTCAACAGAAAATGCCTTCACTTTACAAAGGGATAAACCTATTGTGTAGAAATCAGTTTGGCACCAGGAGAAGCCACTGAAAGACCGCAAAGTCACTGACCTGGGCCTGGGTGCTATGTGATCTGTCCTTCATTACTCTATTTCTAACTAGGTGTGCTTATTATTTTCTCAGAATCATGAGTGGCTCTCTGTAAACGTCTCTCCATGAGTCTTGATCGGGTCTCTGTCTACCTGGAACGACACCGGGTGTTTTCAAATGCATGTCCTTAACAGTATGGCTCCAAACTACTAACGTGTAATTCAAAATGCCAATTAAAGAAACAAGAGTTTAGAAAAATCAGGTCAGACCACAGTGCCCTTTTACTTGCCTGGGATAGACTAGGAGATTCTGTGTGGACTCCAGAACCATGGATAGCAGTGCAAGTAATGTAATTGCTCTAATTTTCCATGTAAGGGTGATGTATGATATGCTGTACAGGTAATACATGCTACATACACCTATGAAAAGTTTAATTTATAAACTCGGCCCAGAAATAGATTAACAGTAACAAAGGACAATGATAATAACACGCTGATATAGTTGACAGAGTTTGGGGTCCTTATTAAAGAAAATAAAGGCCCTTCAACACAAGCTTCCATCCATCGGACAGGTGGGCCAGAAGCACCTGCAACGTCAGCGCGCTGGCCGGAGGGACGACCCTGACCTGGGAGGCCGGAGCAGCACGGTGCCAGGAGTTCTCAGCAAGCCTCTCAGACGGCACACGATCTAACATGCCCTGGATTGGAAGTGCATGAGATCCATGCTCTTAGTCTGTCGTTCACGATGGATCATCGAAACCAGAGGCACGGGGAAGTACTGACCACGATGGATATGCAGTTACCATCCCTGCATCCAGATGGATGGAGAGGCTCCTGGAGCGGCCACTGGGTGACGGAGCTGTGTCACTAGTGCCTGGGGCTGTCAGAGGGCATCACTGTGGGGGTGCCTCCCTGCCTCCTCCTCTCTCTACTCCTCGAACACCATGAGGTGAGCAGCCTCCTCCACGGGGCATCCGCCATGATGGTCCTGCCTTGGAGACAGTGGAGCATGGACTGAGAGAAGTCAGGCTGCCAGGGACCCTCTCCTTTGGGTTGTGGGTGGGAGGCTTGAATCTGGCACCTTGAGAGCTAGCCACTCACCGCGAGGCCGAATAGGGGAGTCCACGAACCATGCACGGCTCTTCTATGTGATGCTGCCCTGGGCTGTGCGTGTTATTTATCAGTCCAGCTTTCCTCAGCCTTAGCTCTGTTTGTCAGGATAAGCTCAAGCCTCCCCATGCGGCTTCGGGGAGGAGAGCCTGTCGTGTGTGGCTCATGGTCTCACATGGTTAGTCTGCGGTTGTCTGGCTCAGGGGGAAAGGAGCTGGCAGAAGTGAGCTGCTGGACTTAGAGCAGCCGGAAGCGACAGAGAGCGGAGAGAGCAGAACCCTTCACATGGCACAGCAGGGCCTGGCACCCCACTCCTCACCGCACACTTGGGAACAGACTCATCAGGGCATGAGTTCCCCGAGGAGACCTTCAGAGCACATGTAGATCTGAATAGCTACTGATGTGCGCTAAGCTCACGGGCCTAGCAGAGGTCACAGCTCCTAGCGGGGATTCGGGAAAAGCTAATTCCCTCCCAGTAGCTCACTCGGGCAGAGAGCGAGCATTGTCTCCCTGGCAAAGTCGGGGAGTTGGGTGTGTTGTGTCCCTGCTATACCCTCAAGACCCCGAAGGAATTCCTACTAAATGTCCCTTACAAAATAACAAGCCAGGGCTGCAGGGTGTGCAGCATGGAGCACCGAGGAGCCCACATGGCTGACCCTGCACAGAGGCAGCAAAGAGCGTCCAGTCTGGGACATTGTGCTGTGTCCCCCATATTCACTGTTAGGGCCTCAGTCCTTCCCCAACTTGCCTCCCCCCTGCCCACTGGCCACAGCCTACCGTGCACCCCCGACGGCCCCTGGAACATCCATGCCAGCACCCGGAGCACTATCACACTATCATACAGAGCTTTGATTCTCGCTCCGGGCTTCGGCCTCTTGGTGGAGGGCTTTATCTCAAGCCTCTGAGAGGGTTTGCGTTGGTGGAAATGTGCCGGGAGAGGCCAGGCCCCCAGCCAGCTCCGCAGGGTTTCTGCATCGGGCCTGGACCTGGCCGGCTGTGGAGCTGGACTCCCAGGCGACTGTGGCTGCTCTGGTGGCCCTGCTCCGTGTGGCACAGGGAAGCCCGTTGGACACCGTGTAGGCGCTTTTGACATCGGACATCGTGCCTCAGGGGAAACCTGCTGTCCGCGCTGTTTCTCCTTGTGCAACACGGGCCCCTTCTCCAGGGCTGCTGCTCTCTGGAACCCCAAGAACTCAAACTGAGGGAGCCTGGGGACACCCCTAGGGCTTCGGGCGGGAAAGCTGCAGGCCTGGGGCTCGGAGCAGGGCCCAGCTGCGGCCCAGCAGAAGCACAGGTGCCTGCTGGCTGCTTCGACTTCGGAGCAAGTCTCCTGATGTCAGAGGGACGGGTTTGTTTTCCGCTACTGTTCACACCAGCTGCCGTGAAGTGGCCATAAAGGCCGCAGGCGCCGCTGGCCGCAGATCACCGGCGGCCCAGATGCAGACGCGCAGCAGCTGGCCCGGAAGGGAGAGGCGCGGGGGCAGCCCTCCTCCAGAGGCTTGGAGAGGACCCAGATCACAGACTCCCGCCCTCTGCTCAGATTTATGGAGCAGGAAGCTGCCGCCAAAAATGCAAATCAGAAAAGGCCCTACTGCTCCTGTTTTCTTCTTGAAGTCAGCGCACACCGAGCCCTCTTGGGTGTGGGCTGGGGCCAGACCTGCCTCCTCAGCTCCGCGAGAAGTGGCCCGACTCCAGGGCCAGTGTGAGTCAGTGGGACTCGCGCGATCCCGCGGTCCTGGGAACACAAACGCAGCCGCCCGCAGAGCTCCACGAAAGGCCTGAACCGCAGCAGCCGCGGTGGATCCCTCCGCCTCTGGGACTGAGACAGAGTCAGCAGGTCAGAGCTCCGTCCGGGCGGCTCCTGGGGTTCCTCCTCCAGGGCAGGGCCGCGAGGTCAGGCCGCCATTCCAGCCTCCAGAATCTGTCTCTGACCTCCTGCTGTCGGTCGCGCAGTGAGCCCAAGACACAGCTTTACAGCCCGCAGAGCTGGTCCAGCTCTCACCTTAGGTCTGGTGTCAGCCACCTCTTGTGTGCACGGGAGAAATTAAACCCACGTCTACACGTGTGTAGGGCGGCTTTAAGGGCTGAGGGCAGAGCTCGACTTCCCCCGAAGAGAATCCTTACTCTTCGTATTATTATTTCCCTCAAAGTGAACCCAGCAGCCACCTCCAAAAATGAGTAGAAGGTTAAATATGTGGCTAAAACCCTCGGATTCACTGTATTGTTCTCGGGGCCAGAAGCCACGAGCAGAGGACTCCCTGGGTTAACTACTCACCACAAGGAATAGAGTCGATGAGCTAATTACACAGACCTGTTACTTTTAAGTGGAAAGGGCTATCATAGAACAAGACTGACGCTTTAAAATTATTGTATAAATATCAGGATTAGTTGGATTGAAATACAGGCTGTTAGGAAGAAGCAGAAGCCCTTGCTACATGTTCCAGCCTACCGGCCTTGGGTA